>JBAKBP010003067.1:50000-161089 GCA_037953745.1 Lithodes maja | reverse complement strand
GCAAAGATATTCAACTGTATAAACATTCTCATATATTTTCATAACAATAACAATGCATGGAAACAATTGCGCATAGCTCACGAACCAATTACTCTATATTATTTTTGTTTTCACCATTGGAAAGAGCACAATTTTCCGATTCCGGTGATATATACAGTTATATACGTATCTGACCAAATAACGCAACCACGAGGTGGGGAACAGCTCGGAACCCGGCTAGCATCGCCGGAACAGAGACGGGTGAAGCGTAAATATTCGCATTTTGGCTCTTCATTTCAAATATTCATAGCGCAAAAAGTATTTGTCCTAGGAACTTCTAGTTTGTTTTATACTCATCAGCATTATTTGCCGTATTCATTCAGCCTAAATTTAAAACCATACACTTCGTAGCAACGAAATAAATCGAAAATGTTATAAACCATATCAATCAAAATCAGATTTTTTTTTTTTTCGGTCATTGCATGGAAACAATTGTGCATAGCTCGCGAACCAATTATGCTATATTATTTTGGTTTTCACCATTGGAAAGAGCACAATTTTCCGATTCCGGTGATATATACAGTTATATACGTATCCGAGCAAATAACGCAACCACGAGGTGGGGAACAGCTCGGAACCCGGCTAGCATCGCCGGAACAGAGATGGGTGAAGCGTAAATATTCGCATTTTGGCTCTTCATTTCAAATATTCATAGCGCAAAAAGTATTTGTCCTAGGAACTTCTAGTTTGTTTTATACTCATCAGCATTATTTGCCGTATTCATACAGCCTAAATTTAAAACCATACACTTCGTAGCAACGAAATAAATTGAAAATGTTATAAACCATATAAATCAAAATCATATATTTTTTTGTTTTCGGTCACTGCTTGAGAACTATTGAAGATAAACAATTTCTGTTTCCAGATTTGGAAAGAGGAGAAAAAATACTATTATTTGAGCAAAAAAAAATATATGGTCATCACTCACAATTTAGAGCTAGGACGGTGTGAAGACAATTGCATGGGAAATAATTGTATTCCGGACTCATTTACACTTTCATATTTCGATTTATTTACATTTTTTTTTATTTTATCATGTACTATAAATATTCCTCTTTCCATTGATATATGATACATCACAATAAACAGCATTCTGGTGGATGGAAATCGCGAAAAATGTAAGGGTTCGACAACACTCATGAGCCAAATTCAAGACCCAAAATACTTGTCAAGCGCCAACTCGGACTTATTGGAACATAATATGATGGAGAGAGTTAAAGGTACATATACGGTACAAGTATATCGTTTGCTTCAACAGACAAATTCCATGATAAAGAGCATAAGGAACAAAGCACAATGTAAGGCATTGATCTTGGTACAATGGCAAAGCTGCTAGATGTAAAGTAAGTACCGGTAATAAAACGAAACATTAAAAGAGTTTATTAGGCTATTCCCAACATTACCGGTATCTATCAACTGAAAATATACATATTTTATAATCTATATTTTATTAATTTCACCCCAACATATGCCAATTTTGTGAATAGATCATTTATACAATATGCTTAAGTGTCTGATAAATTTCGTCTATATATGCAGGGAAATTTAGACTAAATTAAGTAGTCTCGTTGGCAATATAAGGAAAATACATCATATAGTGTTACCATTTTAATGCAGCAAAATTATATAAATCTGAACTTGGCTCTTTTACCAACCATTGGCGTGCAACAATATCAAACCCACCAACCCTACCTAAGAATTAACTTTACTAACGGTTTATTTGAAGAGGTTTAAGCAAAGTCCGTTGTATAAATATGTATTTAGGGGAGGTGTGGTGGAGTGGTCTTGCCACTGGCCTGGTAATCCAAAGGTCCCGGGTTCAAATCCCGATGTATCAATGGGAAGATATTATTGGGATGGAATTTGTGCTGTACCTAGTATCAGTGCATTACCACAAGCCCACCGAAACGTCAATAAAATACCCTCATTGTTCCCCGATTAAATAGCAGTGTATGAATATTCCCATATTCAAAATATGCAATAGGGGTGCAATGCCTGGTGAGTTATCTGCTCAACAGATGGCGTTGTGTGTGTGTAAGTGTGAGAGTCGAGTGTAGGGGGTGAGACAGTGAAGCACGGGAACGAGATGGTTTCAGAGATGGGGTCGTTTCGGGCCATGAGTGAGCACCGTGCCTCATGTGAAGGCAAGATGGCAGGTGCTCGTTGTACTCTACGTGCTTCACATGTCTCACTCCCTAGACTGGAACAAGACCTCACGGGCTTCACTGTTCATTGTAAAGCGGTGAATGTTAAGGCTCTCAGCCTATGCCCGAGAGGAAGTAAGTTGGAATATAGAAAAAAAAAAAAAAAAAAAAAAAATATATATATATATATATATATATATATATATATATGTTACCTTCCATAATAGGAGAATGTAAGATTTATCATGAAGTTTGTCGGTTGAAGCAAAACTATATACCTGGTACCGGTACCGTTTATGGACATACCTTACCTACATTATTATCCATGTGAATTGGTCTAAAATTCTGGTCTTCTCATATAGTTTATGATATGCGTTTCTTCTCCGCAGGTAGGCTACACTTCGTGATGAATCATATGTTATCTAACAGTGGAAGGTAAATGGATAAATGGATTGTGCAAAGGATCGATATAAACAGCTTTGTAAGGATGGAATGGTCGAAAACACAGGAACAATTTCCTTTATTCAAACTCATCCACCCACGCAAACACTACCTTGTGTAAAATTCATCAATTTACAGTTAGTATTTTTAAGTCTAGCCCATATACAGTATAAGGTGATATTTGGTGTAGGTTTTAACTTTTGAACTTGTTTGACATAAAATGTTGATTAAAATCCAAACTCGATCGTTTATATTTTGTCAACTCGGGTATTTCTATGGTTGCGGGATTTTTGCGGGTAGAGGGTATTACAATAAGCTAAATACATCGGAGATTTGACCATATTAATTAACTAAACCTGTATTATGCATCACTGAATTTATAAGTAGGCCTAGCCTATGTACCGGTAGATTGTGTTAAGTGCCTTTAACCCCTTCTGTACCGGTGACGTACTTTTCATTATATTCTGGCCACTATTAGACAATTTTGTACAGCTTAGGAAGGACGTCTACTCATTACAAGGCTACAGCCTATCTCAATTAATCCTTTTAGATATCATATATCCTTCCCAAGTTTAAACAAAATAGTCTAAATGTAGCTGAAATCAAATACAAAAAGACGTCACCGGTAAAGAAGGGGTTAATATTCTGTTCTCAAAGATTTCTGTACGGTATTCATGCGCAGTTGTGCTGTTGAAACAAGGTTTATAATCTGTATAGTATATCTAATTTCCAAAATGTAGACATTATTTGATATCCCTCTCTCTCTCTCTATATATATACATAATTATATACAGTATATATATATATATACTGTATATAATTATATACAATAAAAAAACATATATTACAGAAAGGAAGTGAGTAATGGAATGTTGGTGTCTTATAACAAACTTTTGTTTTCTGCTTCGCCTTCGCTCGCATAGTAATCATTACAAAAATATACGGAAAACGGATAAATATAAAAATACTATGGTGTAAAATTATAAAATGGACATGTAAATAATGATAATAAAATATTTAAGTTAGCCCAGTACGGTATATAAGGAGATATAGTCGGTGTTGTTCACTCTTCATACACCCTGCTTTTATCACAAGGCAGTAATAAATCTTCATTGTCGTAATTTCCCTCTATTTTATCCTAGGGACCCTCCCCCTTCAGAACACTAAGAATGTATGGCGATAACTCAATTTCCAGTGTTCATGTTAGACACGGCATTACGAGCATATAAAGTAGAAACCTATTCAATCGCATAGAGTTCAAAGTGTTTATTTACGCGGGAGAAAGGCCAATGATGCCCCACGCCGTCTGGTGGAGGAATCGGAAGTATACCCCGTGCACACTATGAATAGGAGACAACAAATAAACTAGAACATTATTAGAAGCACTAGAGGTAATATATTCCTTAGATAAAATACTATATAGGCCTCTGTCTAAGAACTTAGTCCCCAACACAAATTATTGAACATCAGCAATACAGTTCAATTGATTCACTATTAATGTTGGAAAATCTGTATTTATGAGGGAATTATAATCACTTAACTTATCAATAGAGGTAAAGAAAATATAGTCATCATATTACTTTACTAACACAACATTAAAGGCATGATAAATATAGCATAATACCAATGCTTCCAAAGAAAGACAACTAATGAGATTTGATAAATAAAAATGTACAAACTTAAAATAATATTAAGATAAAGATTGATTTTAGATTTCTCTTAGACTTAGAAAAGATATTAAATAAAGATTGATTAAATGAATATTATATTGAATAAAGCCAAAACTAGTTAAATCATAAAGTCACGCGCTTTACCAGAAATTATACTAATGGACTATAATAATTACATATAAAAAAAATGTTATTCTGAGCAACATTAAATTACATAACAAATGAATAAACACTAAATATAACCAATAACAATAAAACACAATTAATAAGATTAAAAACCGCCCAAGCTCATTCCCAACTTTTCCCACTTATCTGAACTCTTATAGCATAATCCAATACGTCAAGTTCTCCACGGACGACACAGGGGCTGGAGGTAACTCACACAGCCCTCACAGGAGCTAACCACCGAGCGATATCACAAGGTCAACTGATTCTCTAAATTATAACTACTCTTTACATCAACTCTGGTCATCATCATCATCATTATCATTTTAGTACAAGAATATACATTATTTATAAGATACACAACTCTAGTGAATGAAAGAATAGTCGTAGCAGATACACAGATGGCGCTCCATGAAGCAGGTGGTGAATAGATAAGAGTGTCAGGTGGTTCATTCCGGGAAACCTGAGGGTTCGCTAGGCGGGTGAGAAGAGTTCAGTTGTTCACTAGGGGGGTTAGAAAAGTTCAGGGGTTCGGATGTCCAGTCATCAGCTCAGAACGTAACATTAAATATAAGTTAGCTATGCTTTATTATACACTTCGGTGGGCCTCAGCTGACATGGCCGAGCGGTAAAACAGCGCATTTTGAGCGACTGTACACTCTATGGTAAATACATATAATCACTTCTATAACTCACACCCTTACAACAGTTATTCACTTACTTAAGTAGGCAACTGTACATTTCTAGTTGAGAATGATCTCCCCTATATAAAGATCATCTATCCCCACCTATAAAGGCCTTGGTACAATTCTTGCAAAGTAAGCAGGAGTTCCCACGCTCTCCTCAGAGTATTGCAGCAACACCAAGATGATTGCTAGCAACTAAGTAACGTGTCATACAACACTACTAGGAGGGAAGTCAGGCATCAGTAGCAGAAAGACCAGCAGTAGGAAGGGTCATACCCCTCACAGGCTGAGGTATCTATACAGTGACGTATACAGTGACAAGTGCGATACTGTGCGATATTAGTGTGTGTGTCATTAATCTATTTGCACTATTCTTAATTACATCTATTCTTTACAGGAATACAGATTACAGGAATAAATAGCTCAATCTAGTTGTTAGTAGCTTACTGCTTTTAATTAAGTAGGTACCTCCCTGTCGGGCATATACAGTACCTGCACAGACCTTATAACAATTTACATAGCCACGCATAGTCTATATTTCTGATAGTATAAACTATAGAAAGAAGCCAACAATGTCTTTGCTTCAAATCAGTTACCTCATCAATTTACCTATTCAACATGTTTTTACAGTAATAACCTGGACTACAAACATAACAAGGTAAATCAAGGAAAGAAGCAAAAACGTATCAAAACAGTTAATCCCCGATACATATATATATATATATATATATATACCGGTATATATATATATATATATATATATATATATATATATATATATATATATATAATTTATATATATATTTATATATATTATTTTATATCCTATCTACTTCACTATATATTTATATATAATTATATAAATATATAAATGTATAATTTATATATACCGTATATATATATATATATATATATATATATATATATATATATATATATATATATTATATATACTGTATATAAATACTGTATATATATATATATATATATATATATATATATATATATACTGTATATATATACTGTATAATGTATATATATATATATATATATATATATATATATATATATATATATATATACATATCCTATCTACTTCACTATATATGTATATATAATTATATAATTATATATATCGGTATATACTGTATATACAGTATATATATATATCCTATCTACTACACTTAACATGCACACCACACTTCCTTCTTCAAAATTATTTAACTCTCAAAGAGCGAGGCCGTTTGTAACATCTACCTGCCAAGAGGGCATATTTACCCTAAACAAGTTTTATTCCATGCTCCTTTTCATGCATAAAGAAGAGCCAGAGCGTAATACAATTATGTATCCGTGAAAGGGCGATAATAGAGCTTTCCAATGATATCTGAATTATCCTTGTACAACCACGGGTTATCCTGTAGCAATCGGGCAACCAGAGGTGAAAAACCCTAAAATAAGGTAATTTCCCCAGTTTTTTCTTGGTCTCGCGAGGCTGTGGGTGTGGAATGTTGCAGTGGAGAGGTCAGTTGCGGCTCTGTGGTCGGACCGAACGGTCAGAGCCCGCCTATCGTCCTCCTAACGTGTGGACTCTCTCTCAGACCCAATAATGTGCTCAAAATGCCGCCTATCATATGACGGGTACCGCCATATTGTCCATTGTTCTCTAGCCCATCATATAACGGGTACTGCCAGTTAGGTGTTAAACAAAAATTATTAATACAGGCCCAACCTCGGAGTCCCCAGAGGGGGGGGGGGGGGACATAAATGCCCCCACACATGCCCGACCTTCCCCTGACAACCCCTCTAAATGGTCTGGACCATGGCCTGTCACTCTTACTATCAACTTTTGCAATATTCGCGGACTTTCCTCTAATTTTCACTCCGACGAACACCATCTCTCCTCCTACAAACCTGATCTTCTTTTCCTCACCGAAACCCAGGTATCTGAGATAACTTCCAGCAGCCCCTTCTCTGTGTCCTCCTACTTTCGCTATCCTAGTTTCAAGTCCAAAGGAGGATGTTTTGCATACATGCATAACAAACTCACTTGCTTTCGTGTTCCCGATTTGGACTCCTCTGAATTCTCAACTTTATGGCTCAAACTATCCTGTCATTTTCATACTAAATATTTCTGTGCTGTCTATCTTTCCCCTAACTCTACCGACTTTCCCAAGTTCTTTGACTATCTAAACTCTAAAGAGGAACACAATCTATCCATCTCTCCCTTCTCTGGAATATCCATCTTAGGAGATATCAACGTTCACCACCGCCAATGTCTCTCCTCTCACACTACTGACCAACCTGGTGAACAAGCCTACATCTTTTCTATCATAAATGACCTACAGCACCTGGTCCAGCAACCCACCCGTATCCCGGATCGCTTCGGAGATCAGCCCAACATTCTTGACTTATTTCTGACTTCTAACCCTTCTTCTTATACTGTCAATCTTTTCTCTCCTTTGGACTCCTCCGACCATAAACTTATCTCCGTCACCTGTCCTATCTCTTCAGTACGGCCACCCGATCTTCCCAGCCGGCAGCGCTTGTGGCACTTTGGCGCTGCCGACTGAGAGGCTTTCCGGCAGTACTTATTTGATTTCCCATGGAATGAGTTCTGCTTCCGCGGCCAAGGACCCTCGAAGAGGTAATCCTCTCAGGCATGGAAGCGTACATTTAATTTTCTTTCTCTCAGTTTAATGCAAAAACATCTTGGTTTACTCACGCTTGTTCTAATGCTGTCCACAACAAGGAGGTAAAATTCAAACGGTCCCGACGCCTTAAGACTCAGGAATCTCATTCTTCCTATGTTTCTGCCTGGAATCAAGCCAAATCTGTTCTTCGACTTGCCAAGCACTTTTTCATCAATAAATAATGCCATAAATTTCCAACTCTAGCTCTTCCCATGCTTTCTGGCATGTAGGCAAAAACCTCTCGCAACAATTTTTCTTCCTCATCTTTCCCTCCCATTTTCCACGCTGATAGCACAACCATCACTTCTTCCTCTGACAAAGCTGAACTCTTCGCTCTTCTTCCTCTGACAAAGCTGAACTCTTCACTCAAACGTTTGCTAGTAACTTCACCTTGGATGATTCCGGTGCTATTCCTCCTCCTACTTATGCCTAATATCATAATCTCTTCTAAAGATGTACTTTCTACCCTCTCTGGGCTTAATACTAAGAAGGCGTACGGTCCGGACGGTGTTCTTCCTGTTGTACTAAAAACCTGTGCTTCCGTGCTGACCCCCTGCCTAGGCAAACTCTTTCGTTTCTGTCTCTCCTCTAACTTCTTCCCTTCTTGCTGGAAGTTTGCTCTCATTCAACCTGTCCCAAAGAAGGGTGACCGCTCTCAACTCTCCAACTATCATCCAATTGCTCTAATCTCTTCTTATTCTTGCTTCCAAATTTCTCACGCATTTCTCTTTTCATAATCTGCTTTCAGATTGCCAGTATGGCTTCCTTAAGGGTCGCTCGCTCTACTGGTGATCTTCTTTCATATCTTACTAACTCTTGGTCATCCAAATTTTGGGACTTCGGTGAGACTTTTTCTGTTGCACTAGACATATCGAAGGCCTTCGATAGAGTCTGGCACAAATCTTTAATTTCCAAACTACCCTCCTTCGGTTTCTATCCTCCATCTGTGCCTTTGTCTCTAATTTTCCTTTCCAGCCATTCCATAGCTGCGGTTGTGGACGGCCATCGCTCACTTCCTCATCCTATCAACTCCGGTGTTCCTCAGGGTTCTGTTCTAATTTTCAAAAATGATCTTCTCAACTGTACATCCAGTCCCATCCATTCATATGCAGACGACTCTACCTTACGCTACTCAATTAGTTTTCAGAACGCCCCAGCCAGCAGTCCCTCAAAAAGCAAACGTAATGAAGCCATAAAACACTTATCTTCTGATCTAGCTACTATCTCCAATTGGGGTAGAGAAAACCTTGTCGCATTTATTGGTTCCAAGACCCAATTTATCCATCTTACTACCCGTCAGGAACCTCCAGAGGACTATCCCATATTCTTTAACAATACAAAAATCAATCCTTCATCTTCTTTTAATATTCTCGGTGTCTCTTTTTCTTCTGCTCTCACTTGGAAGGACCATATTACCAGTCTTGCTAAGGCAGCCTCCCAGAAGCTGGGTGTGCTCAACCGCCTCCAGGGATTGTTTACCCCCGCGCAGCTTCTTGCTCAGTACAGGGGGAACAGTGCCCCTGAGTATTGTTCACATGTGTGGGGAGGATCCTCTCACACCGCCCTCCTAGACAAAGTAGCAAGGAAAGCCTTTCGTATCATTAACTCACGTCCACTCACCAACTCTCTGCAATATCTCTCTCTTCGCCGCAATGTTGCATCTCTCTCGCTACTACAATAATCAGTGTTCCTCGGAGCTTTCCCAGTGTATACCACCTCCTCTACGTAGGGTACGTAGTACCCGCCTTGCAACAAAATCCCACCCCTACTCTGTGCAATGCTCCAACCCAAGAGTGAAACGCTATTCTCATACTTATATTCAACTGCTGAACTCTGGAACTCTCTCCCAGAATCAGTATTCCTATGACTTAAATTCCTTCAAACTCTGTGTGTCCAGGCATTTTAGCACAAACGTCCCTTGCTTTTGAACCTGTCACTCTTTCAAATCTGGGGGAGGCACTTGCTACAGGCAGTTATGCCTTTTGTCTCCCTCATTCACATAGACAAAAATATATATACATATATATATATATATATACTGTATATATATATATATATATATATATATATATATATATATATATTGTTACGAGGGGAGGTTCGAGGAAAGCAGATGCTCTAATAGCCTAGACCACAGCACTGTCAAAAGGGTAACGCCGTAGCAAAAAGACACCAATGATGTAGTCAATGCACCCAATACTGCCCAGTGCCCACAGTACTACACTACCCTGCAACAGACACGCTCTTAATATCTGACTCAAACACCAAGACACGCAGGTTCTCTCGGAAACGGGGTTATCTTCCTCTTTGCTCTATTAAAGCAGTAATACAAGGAGACACAAACATATCTATTGTCTCCGAGTCTGGTTGATAGTGCTGTTAGTATTTCAAGAGAACTTCTAAGGTTATTCTAAACTGCACAAATATTGCCAAAACATAATACTGCTAGACTCCCAGAACAATCCATATCATGCCCAATTGTTTAGGAATTGAGAATAATACAGAACAAAAACATAGGGGGAAAAAGTCCACTGCAGTAGCCTTATGCATAAGACACAAGGGTTAACATTTTCGGGTGCCTGGCCTACCCTCTCCTGCCTACCTAGGAAGTGAGCCGCGCTCACCATCTCCCACCTACCCAGTACCGAGCCGCGCAGTTTAGTAAAACGCTTGCCCACCCTAGTACTACAGCTTGAGCTGGTTACCATTCATAGTCACCTTGTATAAATGTTTACAGTTATTTTCTTTTGTGACGATATTTTAGTTCATATATCATTCATTTTCTCTATGAATATTAAGGTACGATTGTTTGATAATAATATGTGCATTGTACACTGAATATAACACTGATATATCTAGGAAGAAGAGGGAAAGTGAAACGTGCATGTACATATTTATTTTCTTTAATCATCCTAAAATTTAAACTCACATTTGTTCATATTGGGCTACAAGTTGCATGAATGTGTATAAATGTTTGTAAAGTCGATTATTCCTGCCCAAAAAGCGTTTAGGCGCGGCCAACATAAAAATCTTATCGCTTATTTTTCACCCACACATAATTATCATCCCAACTGCATTTAAATACACTTCAAGAGATAGAGGGAAGTCTATACAACAATATTTCTATCAACAAAAAATAGTGTAGGCTATCTATAATGGTTATCGTGTAAAATTAATATTCGTAAATATTTCTACTGCAAATTGTGATATTTGTCACTTTACTTCAAGATATTTCCGAAACTTACAAAATAACTTATTATTATTTTCATACTAAATCAGCTATTTCTTCCGCTGAACATCATGGCGGTGTTTAGAATATGCTAACATCAATATTGGATTTTATAGAAATAAATGTATAACGATAGTTATCGCTTTTATAGAATTCCTGCCGCACCAAAATATTCACTCGCAGTTGGTTTTCAGTTTTTCACCCATAATAAAAAAAAAAAAAAAAATTGATTTGATAAACGCCAAGAGGAAAGGTTATTATAGAAGATTTCATCAACAAAATAAACAAAACAAATATGTAGAATTTCACCGTAGGTGAAGATAACTATTCAGTCCGCAGGTACTTTCCCTCCCCATTTTCACCGATAAAATGTTGGACAATGAATATTCTGTAAGCAAGCGCTATTTAGGATTTTCATTAGCTTTCTAATGGTACCTATATGACAAATGTACGATCAAAACTTCTATTTTTGCCGAATATTTTTTGTCCGTCGACAGCCGTAACCGACTGGTAAATATTTTCGCTTCACTTCATGGTCCATTTTAGTATAATTTAACGATTGATACAGTTTTTAGATATTAATTTCGTATATCGGCAATGAATACAGATTGTTATTTTCAAAGAACCAGCTCTCTACGACTAAAACTTTACTTTATATAAACATTTTAATATGCCTATACCTTACAACGAGATATTAATGTATATAAAACTATACAATAATAATAGCTTATAATTATAGTAACAATAATAGTATTAGTAGAAATAATATTTAATGATAATAATAATTTAAAAAAACATATAATATATATATATTGCCAATAGTAACAATAAGAATGATATAATAGGTGTATGGCTTCGTTCTATGTGCATGACGAAAATAACGTCGTCATCGGCACGGCTACGGTTGGGAAGCGGCTGACGAAAATAACGTCATCGGAACGGCTACGGTTGGGAAGTGGATGACGAAAATAACGTCATCAGCACATCTACGGTCGGGAATCGGATGACGAAAATAACGTCATCGGCACGCCAAAGTGTTAATATATTAGTAGTTCGGAAACTGGCTGCCACCCCCTAAAAGGGTTAAATAAGGCCCGACCTAGAGGAGGCAGTGTGGTGGGAGGAAAAAAGCAGTAGCCTGCTTGGCACTGTAAGCCTGCCCACTCACCCCGCAACCTCCATTCTCAAAGGCCTAACAAAAACTAGATTAAAATTCATTTATCCCCAGAGCTACTACTCTTTGGAATTCACTTCCCTCGAATTGCTTTCCACAAACTTACAATCTACAAATGTTTAAATCCAGTTGTTACAAAAAAATTATGAATGGAGGATGCCTTTAGGCACATGGACCTTTTTGTTTTATCTGTGTTTTTCCTTCCTCCGTTCATTGTCTCTTAAAAAAAAAAAAAAAAAAAAACTAAACAAAAATAGGACAGGCCAATTCCGAAATCACTACAGATATTAACCCTACAATGAATAAATACATACAATTTTAAATAACAGTGCAGTATAATAAAGGAAGGAAATAGTGTGAAGGTTATACTTGAGAAAGTCAGGGAAAAGAATGCCATAAATGAAGAAATCTCTAGTACTCGAACTAATAAGGTTAAGATAAAAATAATATGCTTAAAATGACTTCAGCCCCTCCCTGTTACTATTCAATAAGGAACATAATAGGTATATGCGGTATTTAAGGGGAAACAATGACTCAAGTTAACAACTCCAAGCAGTGGACGGTGTCAGTACGAGGGTAAGAACTGAAGTGACGCTGGCTAGCTCGGCCACGGGAATCCTAAGGGACCCGAGCTGGAAGGAAGGGCTCCAAGCGCCGCCAACCTACATAATTAAATAAAGCTCCTATGCTTCCACTAATAACACAGGAGCAATGAAATAAATACAAGACATCGTTGTGCAAACATAATGATAAACAAAATAATCCCACAAGGGCTAAACAAAAGAAGTAATTATACTCGTGGCAACAATAACAATATTCCCATAGGCGCAACCCTGACGTGACAAGGGCTGACCACTAGACAAGGCCCCTAGCCTCTCCACAGGCCACATGAGGTATTATAACACACATACAACTGAACTGGGGTATAAGTTCGGCCGGATGTGCCAATATATATATATATATATATAT
This sequence comes from Lithodes maja, assembly GCA_037953745.1. NCBI lineage: Eukaryota > Metazoa > Arthropoda > Malacostraca > Decapoda > Lithodidae > Lithodes > Lithodes maja. Next base: position 147,882 of record JBAKBP010003067.1, on the reverse strand, counting down.
ATATATATATATATATAATATATATATATATATATATATATATATATATATATATATATATATATATATATATATATATATATATATATATATATATTATGTACTGAATATATACAGGGGGTATTCAAAACATATTTTACAGCCTATGACAACTCCAACCCAAGAGTGATACGCTATTCTCAGACTTTCTTCTATTCAACTGCTGAGTTCTGGAACTCTCTTCCAGAATCATTCTTCCTCTCTTCCTATGACTTAAATTGCTTCATACTCTGTGTGTCCAGGCATTTTAGCACGAACATCCCTTGATGTTGGCCCTGTCACTCTTTCAAATCTGGGGGAGGCACTCACTGCAGGCAGTTATGCCTTTTGTCTCCCTCATTCACATAGAACAAAAAATATATATATATATGTACAGGGAGATTCAGTGTTCCATGCAGTAAATTGGACGACAGCCTCCTTGCATAATTTTAACCAGAAATATCTCTATGGTAAACTGTTGAATTATACATAGTTTGGCTGATACAATACATTTATGATATTATATTTATGAGGACGAAAGGTGAAGGGAAACCCACTTAGATTTCTGTGAATACCTTTTGGACGTTTTCAGTACAGTAGCAGAGCGTGTTGCAGATAAACAAACGGCTTCAATTTTACATGGCTTGCTTACAGGCACATGGGGGGCACTTTGAACATTTCCTTTAGCTATTAGTAAAAAATCTATGTGGGTTTCACTTCACCTATTCACCATTATTAATGCAACATCGTAAATGTAACTATATCACACCAAACTATGTATTTTTTCGATATTTTACCATAGAAACAATTTTTGGTTAAAATTATGCAAGGGAGGTCGTCGTCCAATTTACTGCATGGAATGCTGAATCACTTTTTTTTTTTTTTTTTTTTTTTTTCTATGTGATTGAGGTAGGCAAAAGGCATAACAGCCTATAGCGAGTTGCCTCCCCCATAGTTGAAAAAGTGACAGGGCCCAAAATCAAGGGACGTTCGAGCCAATAATGCCTGGACACACTAAGTTTGAAGCAATTTAAGTCATAGGAAGAGGGAAAGACTGATTCTGTGAGAGAGTTCCAGAGCTCAGCTGTTGAGGTAGAAGAAAGTTTGAGAGTAACGTTTCACTCTTGGGTTGGAGAGTTGCACAGAGTAGGGGTGGGATTGAGTTGCAAGACGGGGTACCACGTGCCCTACGTAAAAGGAGGTGATATACACTGGGAAAGCTCTGAGGAACACCGATTATTATAGTAGCGATAGAATAGCGGGAGAGATGCAACATTGCAGGTAGCGATAGAATAGCGGGAGAGATGCAACATTGCGGCGGCGAGAGAGAATTGGTGAGTGGACGGGAGTTAATGATACGAAAGGCCTTCCTTTCAACTTTGTCTAGCAGAGCGGTGCGAGAGGAACCTCCCCACACATGTGAACAATACTCAATACAAAGACGCACTATGCCCCTGTACAGAGTAAGAAGCTGTGCATGGGAAAAGAACCCCCTAAGGTGGTTGAGCACACCCAGCTTCTGGGAGGCTGCCTTAGCAAGAATGGTAATATGGTCCTTCCAACTGAGAGTAGAAGAAAAAGATACACCAAGAATATTGAGAGAAGGTGAAGGATTGATTTTTGTATTGTTGAAGAATAAGGGATAGTCCGCTGGGAGTTCCTTATGGGTAGAAAGATGGAGAAATTGGGTTTTGGAAGCATTAAAGGTAACAAGGTTTTCTCTGCCCCAATTGGAGATAGTATTTAGATCAGAATTTAACCCTCTCCGACATATGACGCGATTTTGAGCCTATTAGGGATACTTTAAAGCCTTTGTTACCATCAGGGGTATTTAGAAACCTTTAGTTTAGTTACTTCAACCTCTGCAGTTGTCTTTGAGTTAGCTGTGGGAAGAAAACTAATTTTGGAGAGGTAATTATAAGAATGAGAGAACTCTTATTTCTTATTGTTAATCTGGCAACCTCTGCATTTGTCGTTGAGGGATGCTGGCTGGGGCGTTCTGAAAAACTAATGGAGTAGTGTAAGGTTGAGTCGTCTGCATATGAATGGATGGAAATTGAGGTACAGTTGAGGAGATAATTTATAAAAAATAGAAAGAGAATAGGTGATAGAACAGAGCCCTGAGGAACACCGGAGTTTATAAGGTGAGGAAGTGAACAATGGCCGTCCACAACCGCGGCTATGGAACGGCCGGAAAGGATATTAGAGACAAAGGCACAGATGGAGGGATAGAAACCGAAGGAGGGTAGTTTAGACATTAAAGATTTGTGCCAGACTCTATCGAAGGCTTTCGATATGTCTAGTGCAATAGAAAAAGTCTCACCGAATTCCCGAAACGAGGATGACCAAGACTTAGTAAGATATGAAAGAAGATCACCAGTAGAGCGACCCTTAAGGAAGCCATTCTGGCGATCTGAGAGCAGATTATGAGAAGAGAAATGCTTAAGAAATTTGGAAGCAAGAATAGTTTCAAAAACTTTAGAAAGACAAGAGATGAGAGCAATTGGACGATAGTTGGAGGGTTGAGAGCGGTCATCCTTCTTTGGGACAGGTTGAATGTGAGCAAATTTCCAGCATGAAGGGAAGACGTTAGAGGATATATAAGTATATATATATATATATATATATATATATATATATACTGTATATATATTGTTACGTATCTTGATAGAGAAGTTAACTTAATAAAACTAGATTGAACAGACAATATGAAAGGGTATCAGACATCTGAAGGCCAATAGAACTTAAATTGTTAAGGTTAAGTGTGTTGTTACTTGCTTTCCTTTTAGCTATTAGGACAAGTTATCGTTTATACTCTGATACACTTCAATTAGGATTAATCATGAAACTATTTCAAGTCAAATAGAATAATTTCAATGTTTAATATTCAGTAGGATACTAGGCTAATTATGAGTAGAGATAAGTTGTGTATGAACGTAAGGACTTTAAATTAATCTTGATTAGCATTAAAGTATAAACCTTATTAAGATCCTGTTTAATATATAATTCATTCAGTTAGTTAACCCTTTAAAGATTATGATTTACTCTTATTCATTATTCATTGTCCTTTTTAAGTATCTTAAATAATTATTATTATGTTAGCCTAGTATCTTAGTTATTCTTATTATTTCTTATTACTGCAAGACATTTAATGTATCAACATGATAGAAAGGGAATATAACAGTCACATATAAAATGGAATTGTATTTATTAACAAATAAAATATTTTACAACCACAAAACATTAGGTGATTATGAAGGATATTAACATTTAATATTTCAGGATCGTTTTGTATCCGTTTTGAGTTCACTTTGATTATATAGTATAAAGTAATAGCTTAGTTTCTTTATCATAGTTTTAAGTCACACTATAAATTAATAGGACTTCTTACAACAATGCTTAATCACTAATAAAACTGTATTACATCAAAGCATTAAGTAACTTTAGTATTATTTCAAACAGATATGTTAGTTACTATATCAAATATCCAATCTCCATTATCCAACCTACAATATCCAATAACAAATCCTACATCACATGAGGGTAAGTATTTACAACATACCTCTGGTTAACACATATTCACGAATTCCCTTAATAAACGAGTAAGAGGTTCAAGAACGCTCTAAAACTCAAAATAACACCTATTATACAAGCCTGTTATAGTCACGTCTCTCCATACTGCTCCTCTCCCCAAGCTAAGAATGCAACTGATTTTAATTCTCGAATATCTGCCCTTATAATAAGAATCCATCACCACACTGGTCCAATCAGAAGTCCCGTAGTCCAGGATACACATGCCGGATCCAATCACAGACAGGCAGATCACGTCGACCAATTACAGGTGAGAGACAGGTGTGCGAGCCAATAATAGGTGCTTGAATGCAGTGGGAGAAAGGGGGGGCGTCACTACATCATCACCCGCCCGGCCCCCTCACGCAGGTGTGTAAGTCACGGAGGCCGGTGAGAAAGAAGGAATTTGGTGGGAAACAGCTAGGCGCGCTCTCTCTCTTTCTCTCTCTCGTCATGTCCGCAGGTGTCGGCAGGTAGAAAGAAAGAGAGAAGGCTTCACGTGGGGCAGTACAGGCACGGACCACAGCTTATTGTCTGTCACGTAACACATCTTCGTAGCTCCTGATGTAATAATATATATATATATATATATATATAATTATATATATATATATATATATATATATATATATATATATATATATATATATATATATATATATATTATTATATATATATCGTGGATTCACGATAGTCAGTGGTATAACCTACATTTTCTATGTATCATACCCTAGATACAGTTTGTACAGTATGTAAGCTTAATAAGTTAGATAAGGCCTATTATACGAAAGTATAGTATTTAAGTGTCTTTAGGAATGCATATATGATTTATCATATATCACTACAGGGGAGTGACCGGGGATCAGAAATTTCAATTCCGCTACTTTGGGGTGCCGGGGGCTAATAAGTCCTCCGATGAGTGGGGTAAGCTAGTATTATACCGGCCCTTCTACCCCTATTTACTCATCGGGGGCAACGACATAACCCCCGACACCGAACCCCGTGCTCTGGCTGCGGCATTAGGGGACCTGGTTCTGGCTGTCGAGAGGGACGCGGGAGGGAAGTGCATCCTGATTTCCCTATAATACCGCTCTAGAGTATGGGGAATGCCAGCAGAGCAGTTTAATAAAATCAGGAATTCGGTTAACCGGTCATTGCGCTCTAGGTTAGACGTAACGCGCCATCACTTTTTGTCGGTTTCGTCTAAACCGCAGGATCTTAACATCGACGGTGTCCTTCTAGACCTCGACACTAACAAGATCCTGCATGACAAGATCACGGCCATGACTAAACGATGGCTAGAACGTGATGCCGGAGTAATAAGCTTGTGACTCCCTAAGTTCTGTATCCCGCTCATCACCTTCCCCCAGTAACTTATCCTTTTTTCTTTTCTTTATTTTTTTGTTAACCCTGCATTTGTTTCTCTAATTTCATTATTATTTACTTTTTGACTTAAGACTGACCTACCATTTCATATTTCCTTCATTGTTTACTCATATCCCAAACTCTCGTGGTACTGTATTGTGTAAGGTAAGCGGTTTATATAGTAATTTCTGCCTCTTTACTTTAATTACATTATTCTATAAAGGGTAGGCTAATGTGATGTAATATTGCATATGTGGACTGAAATTGTAAGTACATATGACAATTACTAAAAGGTGTGCTTATATTTCACGATTGAGATATTATAGAGGTCCGTATTGGCTGACGAAGGGTTAGGCTAATTCGTGTAATTAATTTAATGGCTAGTAAACCAGAGGATAAAAAAAAACATAATTATGTCTATCACAGTCTTGAAAAACCAGAGAGGGGGTTTGAGGGGTCTCATCACTAGGCTAACGTCCGATTTGGAAGACTGTAGCTAGTGCAACTCCTGCACAGGTAGAGGCTAAGTTGGAATACCTACAAACTACCTATGATCGGATAGCTACCCTGAATGAAAGTATAGTATCAGGTTTGGAGGAAGAGTCAGATATTCAGGCGGAGTACGAGCAGCGCGCTGTCCATGATATCGCCCATTTAGAGGCAATACATTTACTGCGAAGGGCGGTGAAGAAGGTAGAGATAACCTCGACTAGCAGCGTTGCCAGGCAGACAGACCCCCGTCATCAAGTCAACTTGCCCAAATTAAATTTACCGAAGTTCAGGGGAAACTTGACCGAGTGGTTAGCATTTTGGGACGTCTTTAAATCCACAGTGCATGATTCAAAACTTGACGATGTACGAAAGTTCCATTATCTGAAAGGCCAACTTGAGGATGAAGCTTTACATTTGGTAGAAGGTTTTTCCATTGTAGGTGAAAATTATGATAGTGTTGTGAGGTTATTACAGGCGACATATGGAGACACTGACCAGCTCAAAGTAGCCCACGTGAACGCCCTGTTGAACCTAGCACAGCCTAAGTACAGGGTTGATGAACTGACAAAGTTCAGGGCAGATATGGAGTGTCATACAAGATCATTAGATGCGTTGGGGGTAACCTCACAAGAAATGCTGGTCATAATTTTAAGACAGAAATTACCTCTAGCTATTCTAGATAAGGTTCGTACCTTTAACTTGGAGGAGTTCAAAGTGGAATTTAGCAAGGAGATTAGCAACATACAATTGAACAATGGTAGGACGGTGGGAGGGTCAGAAGGGACAACAGCAAGGGGTTCAATTAATAATTATGATGGTAGGTTCTAAAGGGAAGGTTGAAGAATCACGAAAGAAACCACAAATGTCATGTAGGCTATGTAACAATCCCAAGCATAAATGGCTAAGCTGTACCAAATATCAAACCAATGAAGCCAAATTAGCTCAAGCAAGGAAGCTAAAATTGTGCAATGGTTGTCTGAGTAAGGACCATGGTATGCAGGGTAAATGTACTGCTTCCTATTTGAGGCCCTGTCGCAACTGTGAGGGTCATCACTTTGACAAGTTATGCCCCACAGGTAGTCCAGTCAGGGAGGAAAAAGTAGGGGGTACTGCAACATTAATGCTAGGCAGTAGGAAGGACACCACCATTTTACCCACGATCAAGATACCCATAGAGGGTTATGGCAGGACACAAGTATGTTGGCTACTCCTAGACCAGGGCTCACAACGATCCTTTATAAAGAGATCGGTGCTGGACGGTCTAAAATACCGTGTAGTAGGTAGTGAGACCCTTAGGTTGCAAGGTTTTACAGGAGTGACCGACAGTAAAGAATACGAAGTTGTTGAAGTTGCTTACATCTACCGTAAGAAGAAACACTTCTTCCAGTGTGTAGTGGTAGATGAACTCCCAGACTATCAATCTGTAGGAATTAACAAAGTAGAGCATGCACTTCGTAAAAAAGGTATTTACCTGTCTGACCCCGTAGGTGACTTGAAGGAGGTGCACATACTGTTAGGAGCAGATTATTATTATGATGTAGTACACCCGGGTTTTAAAAGAGAGAGTGGAGTGATCTTGATCCCCACTAAGTTTGGCTACTGCATGAGCAGTACAGTCCAAACTACCCAGTCAAATGTTCTGGTTGACACGGTATCCGTGTTGAGGATGAGCACGACCGCGGCAGAAGAGTTCACCGAAGATGATACTCACATTGAGGACCCAAAGTTAGCTGCCGAGTTCAATCTAGAAAGACTGTGGAAACTAGACCACATAGGAATTCAACCTGTGGAGAACGACCGGGTATCAAATTTCGCGATCGAGAAGTTCTCCGAATCTGTGCGTTACTTGACCACGGAAAAGCAATACAAAGTTTGTCTACCCTGGAAACATGATAATATCAGTTTACCCACTAATTATGGTTTAGCGTTGGGTAGGTTACGCGCCTTGCAGCGTAAACTAACCCAAGAACCTAGCACCTACAAGGCTTATGACGAGGTTTTTAAAAATTATCTCGACCGAGGGTTTATCGAGGCCGTCGATGTGGATGAACCAGGGAGTGCCGGGAAGGTCCATTACCTCTCACATCATGGGGTAAAGAAGGATAGTGTTACCACTCCCATCCGTGTGGTATATGACTGCTCAGCCCACCTAGGCCATAGTCCCAGTCTAAATGACTGTTTGTTGACCGGCCCTTCAATGGTGTCGGGTCTATCTCAGCAATTGCTGCTATTTAGACTGGGCCGATACGCATTCACCAGTGATATCGAAAAGGCCTTCTTGATGGTGAGACTACAGAAGGGAGATAGAGACTCACCCGGTTCCTCTGGTTCAAGGACATTGACGACCCCGAGAGTCCCATACTAACTTATTGGTTTAGGGTAGTCTTGTTTGGCGCAACTATTTCACAGTTTCTATTAAACGCGACCATTCAGAAACATCTGGAGGATTCTGAAGAAGACACGACTGAACTCGCTCACGAATTATATATAGACAATTTACAGGGGTCTAGTGATAGTGAAAAGGAACTAGTTGCAAGCTATAGGCAGGCTAGTAGGTTATTCACTGAGGCTCATCTGTTTCTCCGTGAGTGGGTTTCGAATTCTGTGTTGCTTCGGGGTCTCATAATAGATGGGGTAGCTTCTGATAACCAAGAATATGCCAGAATCTTGGGGATGATATGGCAACCAGGGAAAGACATACTGATGTACCGGAACAAAGATTATACTGAACAGGCAGGGACGCACACACGTAGTCTGTTGAGTAAGGTCGCGCAATTTTTTGATCCATTAGGTTTAGCATTACCTGTTACCATCAGAGCTAGGATTCTAATACAAGAAATATGGAGACGCAACGTAGGGTGGGACGAAAATTTACCCGATGATCTTAGTGAGCAGGGTAGGTCCTTACTAGAAGACTATAACACCCTATGTACATTAGAGTTACCGCGCCAAGTGGCCGCATTTGGACCCATGTCTTTACATGCATTCTGTGATGCGAGTGCTACAGCGTATGGAGTAGCTATTTATTGTGTTACCTCGTTTGGGATTAATTTACTCACCGCCCGGGCTAAGGTTGCACCGGTAAAGGGGGTCACGATTCCCAAATTGGAACTAACTGCCATGCTGTTATTGGGACGTTTGGTTAATCATGTACGCATTTCATACGATAAGGAACTGCAACCGGACGGTGTTCCTCCTGTTGTTCTCAAAAACTGTGCTTCCGTGCTGACTCCCTGCCAAGGCAAACTCTTTCGTCTCTGTCTATCCTCTAACGTCTTCCCTTCATGCTGGAAGTTTGCTCACATTCAACCTGTCTCAAAGAAGGGTGACCGCTCTCAACCCTCCAACTATCGTCCAATTGCTCTCATTTCTTGTCTTTCTAAAGTTTTTGAAACTATTCTTGCTTCCAAATTTCTTAAGCATTTCTCTTCTCATAATCTACTCTCAGATCGCCAGTATGGCTTCCTTAAGGGTCGCTCTACTGGTGATCTTCTTTCATATCTTACTAACTCTTGGTCATCCTCCTTTCGGGACTTCGGTGAGACTTTTTCTATTGCACTAGACATATCGAAAGCCTTCGATAGAGTCTGGCATAAATCTTTAATTTCTAAACTACCCTCCTTCGGTTTCTATCCCTCCATCTGTGCCTTTGTCTCTAATTTCCTTTCCGGCCGTTCCATAGCCACGGTTGTGGACGGCCATTGTTCACTTCCTCACCCTATAAACTCCGGAGTTCCTCAGGGCTCTGTCCTATCTCCTATTCTCTTTCTAATTTTTATAAATTAATGATCTCCTTAACTGTACCTTAATTCCCATCCATTCATACGCAGACGACTCAACCTTACACTACTCCATTACTTTTTCAGAACGCCCCAGCCAGCAATCCCTCAACGACAAACGTAATGAAGCCATACAACTCTTAAATTCTGATCTAAATACTATTTCCAATTGGGGCAGAGAAAACCTTGTTAACTTTAATGCTTCCAAAACCCAATTTCTCCATCTATCTACCCGTCAGGATCTCCCAGCGGACTATCCCTTATTCTTCAACAATACAAAAATCAACCCTTCATCTTCTCTCAATATTCTTGGTGTCTCTTTTTCTTCTGCTCTCATTTGGAAGGACCATATTATCAGTCTTGCTAAGGCAGCCTCCCAGAAGCTGGGTGTGCTCAACCGCCTTAGGGGGTTCTTTTCCCCTGCACAGCTTCTTGCTCTGTACAGGGGCATAGTGCGCCCTTGTATTGAGTATTGTTCACATGTGTGGGGAGGTTCCTCTCACACCGCTCTCCTAGACAAGGTTGAAAGGAAGGCCTTTCGTATCATTAACTCCCATCCACTCACCAACTCTCTGCAATCTCTCTCTCTCCGCCGCAATGTTGCATCTCTCTCGCTATTCTATCGCTACTATAATAATCAGTGTTCCTCAGAGCTATCCCAGTGCATACCGCCTTCTTTACGTAGGGCACGTGGTACCCGTCTTGCAACTCAATCCCACCCCTACTCTGTGCAACTCTCTAACCCAAGAGTGAAACGTTACTCTCAAACTTTCTTCTACTCAACAGCTGAGCTCTGGAACTCTCTCCCAGAATCAGTTTTTCCCGCTTCCTATGACTTAAATTGCTTCAAACTCTGTGTGTCCAGGCATATTGGCTCGAACGTCCCTTGATTTTGGCCCTGTCACTCTTTCAACTATGGGGGAGGCACTCGCTATAGGCAGTTATGCCTTTTGCCTCCCTCAATCACATAGAAAAAAAAAAAACTAAGGGCGGTACACGTATGGTGCGATAGCCAAATTGCACTAAGCTGGGTGCATAGTCAAAGGACATTGCCCGTCTATGTGCGCAATAGGGTGGATGAAATACGATTCCTACTACCAAACGCCTTCTATCATTATGTACCAACCAAAGAAAACCCCAGTGACCTAATAAGTAGGGGAGTAACGGCGTCCAAACTGATTAAGTCCGACCTGTGGTGGCAAGGCCCAAAATGTCTGCTCCACGAAGGGGATTGGGCTGTATGGAATGCCAAGGTTGAGTTAGCTTTGCCATTAGAAACGGTGACAGCTGTCATTCAACCGACATCAACACCGAATCCTATGTTAGTGTGGGTAAGGATCGGTGGGTACAATAAATTAGTCAGAGTCGTAGCTTGGGTGTTGTGTTATATCACCAACATAAAGGCCAGGCTACAAGGACGACTCTGCAATCTGGGTCAAAGCTTAAATGCAGTAGAAATAAAAGCAGCTGAGGTAACACTAATTAGATGGGTTCAAAGGGAATCCTTCAGTCAGGAATTAGAATCCATAAGAAGTTCTGGTAAGAATAAAATGCCTAACATTGTGCGTCAACTAAGGCTACACCTGAAGAATGACTTAATTAGATGTGAGGGACGTCTAAAGTGGTCAGGTGTAGACGACTGTGCCAACAATCCTATTCTGATGACTGCAACACACCATGTCACCGATCTACTGGTACAACGCACACACAAGGAAGTAATGCACTACGGGGTCCTCCACGTTATTTCTAAATTGCGTCTCAACAGGTGGATACCCAGAGTTCGGCAGGTAGTTCGACGAGTAGTCAAAAGATGTGTAGTGTGCCGTAGACTAAAAAGAAGACCATTTACGACTGGACCTGCTCCACCCTTGCCAGAATGTCGCGTTAATCATCTAGAACCCTTCAGAGTTACAGGTCTAGACTATACTGGCGCACTGAGAACTAGGGAACTGGACAAGGTTTATGTGTTGCTATTTACTTGTGCCACTTCACGTGCAATACATTTAGAACTCTGTGACAGTATGTCTTGTGAAGAGTTTATGCTGGCATTCAGGAGATTTTGTGCACGTCGTTCCTTCCCTCATTTGATTCTTAGCGACGATCCAACGGTTGTTGCTTACTTGGGAGAGCGAAAGTGCGAGTGGAAGTTTATACCAGTCAAAGCGCCGTGGTTTGGTGGAATGTGGGAACGGTGTATAGGCATCGTGAAGTCAGGCTTACGGGCGGTTGCAGGACGTGCCTTGTTAAAAAGGAGCGAACTAGTAACTGTGCTCACTGAAGTCGAGGCGGTTGTTGACGATCGTCCTCTCACTTACGTATATACCGACCTGCATGAACCACTTCCACTAACACCAGCGCATTTGCTCTACGGCAAGCCAATGACTGCCTTTCCTACTGATCTGCAGTCACAGGTAGAGTTAGAGGACCCTTCGATGTTCACCGAGGCTGCGGTGTCACGACGTTACCAGTATATTTCTAGGGTTATAGGTGATTTTAAAAAGAGATGGATAAATGACTACTTATTGGCACTATGTGAGAGGGCAACTAAGACTGCTGGTCAACCATCAGCACCCTCTGTAGGCGAGATAGTGTTCATCCATGATGATAGTCCTAGATTGTACTAGAAGTTTGGCCGCGTAGTGAAGGTGTAGGAGGGCGAAGGCTCGGTAGGGCGAGTAGCGCTGCTCAAGACAGCTACTGGGACTACTGTTCGTCCGGTCGCACGACTGTACGCTATGGAGCTTGGCTCTTCTACACAAGAAGAAGCTCCACCTGATGATGCTGGATCCGAGGAGGCTGCCTTAGCCGATCCACCACAACCCGTTGGGGATCCGCCTCGGATCGGAACTAGACCCAGACGCGCAGCTCGTGGCGCCGTTGATATGTGGCGACACAAGATTGCTTCTGGGCAACTCTAGATATAAGGTGGGGTTCAGGTATTGTGTTTGGGGGGGGGGGGGGGGGGAGTGTATCGTGGATTCACGATAGTCAGTGGTATAACCTACATTTTCTATGTATCATACCCTAGATACAGTTTGTACACTATGTAAGCTTAATAAGTTAGAGAAGGCCTATTATACGAAAGTATAGTATTTAAGTGTCTTTAGGAATGCATATATGATTTATCATATAAACCATGCTGTAATATTATGTAAGCGGTGCGATATTTACCGCTAGATATCCGCTACTAACTTAGCAGTAGCCGCTAGATTCGTAGCGTAAGACGATGATGTCTTGGATTGTGGCGCACCGCGGCAGAGCACTTTTATACTTCATCCAAGCAACACCTCCACACTTTAGTTCGCCGCGATCCTGGTTCCGGTTTCATCTAGCTCTCATCATAAACTTAAACTCAACTACATCCTACAGACAGACCGACTGACAGCTAAGCCTTATTATCATGATTTAACTTTCTTCAACCTTAGTTATTCATTCTTTATTAGTTCAGGTGCATCCATGCGGTCACCTTAGTGTAAACATCCAATGGTGTTCGTATAACAGCCATTTGCCTACCATCTATCAGCACCTCCATCAGCATTTCCACCTTGCCTGACTGTAATATTCTATGGTGATTTAATAAGTGAGTTACACTCCCGGCATTATTATTTATTTACATTATATGAGCGGACCTTTTCAGTCTTAGGTAGCCTAGAGTAAACTTCTCTTTCTTAAATCCGCCATAATATATATACAGTATATGAATACATACAGTATATATACTGATTATATATATATATATATATATATATATATATATATACAGTATATAACAAATTATATATATATATATTTATGTTTATGGGCGAGGTGAAATGACAAACAATACTCTAAATATGAAATTCAAAACTGATGTCAAAACCCTCTCGAAAATATCCAGGTTCAAGGAAACTATAATACAAATTCTTAGTTTAATTAAAATTAAGTATTATAAAGTAACAATAAAATCAGTCTCTTCAGGACAAGCAATAAGAATATACAATGCACTAAGATTATCAGAAAATATGCAAGTGAAAAAATAACTATATAACTTTACTGAAGCAATGCAAGGTAAAAATAGCTATCACAAACTTTGAAACTAATCACAAATTAATTAATGCTTTACACTTGCAATATTAACACATTACGAGCGGGTGGGTCGGTAACTTCTATTACCCGCCATGCGGGTGATTTTACCCTAAATGGGGTTGTTTCCGTGCTCTTTTTCATGCATAAACAAGACCCAGAGCGTAATACAAGTATCTATCACTGAAAGGGCGTAAACAGAGCTTTCCAATGACACCCGAACCATCCTTCTACGACCACTGGTTCTCTTCCAACGATCGTGCAACACAAGTGCAAAAACCCTAAAAATAAGGTAATTTCCTTACATAATTCCCTGTGTAGGGAGTGAGAGAGGGTGGAGGAGGGTGTAATAAATTTCAGTCGACCCATGGCAGTGGTGGCGAGCGGTCAGGCGGGAATCTATGCTCCTCGCACCACTCAGCTCTCTCTCAGAGCACATTACGTGCTCAAAATTGCACTCGACATCTGTCGAGGCCCGCATATGGGCACGTTTTCTTTAACTCGACATATGGTTAAGGGTTAATAAATGCAATCAAAAGAAAATAACAAAATAATATGAATTTACAGAAAACTCAATAATAATTCATTATTAACTGATCACTAGATAGCCTAAACTTATAATAATGCACAATATCAATAATAGGCTATAGTATGGGACACACTTATATACTCAACACTCAAATCACCGGAAACAGCTTGCAGGTAGCTTAAAATCGGTTGAAGGTAGCCAGGAGAGATAATTGTATCACTTCACAAGGTATATATCACTATGTACAGGCAAGAGAGAGAGGTGTAATGCTAAGAGCTGGTCAGTTGAATCTGGAGTCAGACTGAGAGCGGGCCGCACGTAATATATAGGCCTCACGAAACCAGAATATTCTACCACGATCGCGACCATACGAGATTGCAGGCGCTGCTGCCTCTGTACGAGACATGATCACGTGAAATGAATGACGCAATCTCTACTCACACTTACATATCAAATGACACTCCAAAATGTGAATATTAACCCTATCACTTTGCACTTATATATTGTATATATTATTTTAATTCACATTACATAACACCTCCCCCCTAAAGAAAGAAATTTACAGGGGAAATTTGTATTGCTTCAAAACAATTACGCTACAATCTAGACAAGCAATCTGCAATTTCATTTTCTTTCCCTTTAATATGCCTTATATCTAAAGGATATTCTTGAAGAGGCAGACTCCACCTGGTCAATCTCTGATTCTTATCTTTAAATTTACTAAGAAAATTTAGTGGGTTGTGATCAGTATATATAACAATAGGATCTGGGCCTGAACAAAAATATAAAGAAAAATGTTGCAATCCCAAAATCAGAGCCAAAAGTTCCTTCTCAATAGTTGAATATTTCTTTTGGGGTGGAGTGAACTTCTTGCTGTAATAAGACACAGGATGCTCAATACCTTGGTCATCCTCCTGCAACAAAACTGCCCCAGCTGCTGTATCACTAGCATCCACAGCCATTTTAAAGGATTTGTCAAAGTTAGGGGTAGAAAGCACTGGCTGACTCAACAGGATAGCTCTGAGTTTGTTGAAAGAGGACTCAAATGCTTCGTTCCACTCAAATTTAACTCCCTTTTTCAGAAGATCTGTGAGTGGTGACACAAGGATTGAAAAATTTAGAACAAACCTGCGGTAATATCCTACCAAATCGAGACATCTTTGCAATTCTTTTCTATTCTTAGGTCTGGAAAGATCACTTATCACCTGAACTTTAGCCCCTGGTGGAACGACTTGTCCATTACCAATCACATAACCCAGATACTGTACTTTAGCTTGACCAAATTCCCATTTTGATAAATTTGCAACAAGGTTAACCTGAACCAAACGATCAAGAAAGTTACTGACATGGTATAGATGATCTTTCCAGGTGTTACTAAAGATCAATACATCATCAATATACACAACACATCCTTCCAAACCCTCGGTTACAATGTTCATGAGTTTTTGAAACGTCGCAGGTGCATTTTTCATACCATATGGCATCACAGAACATGCAAAAGTCTTATCAAGAGTTACAAAACATGAGATATCCCGAGCACGCTGAGTCATAGGTACTTGCCAATATCCCTTTAACCCGTCCAGCCCCGGCTAGTTTTGTAATGTTTGTTCACCAGAACCCGGCCGGGTTTCAAAAAATGGTTTTATTCCAGAAACAATAGCGAATGGGTTAGGAATGAAGGAAAAACCACGAAAAAACGCTCAAAAAGCTTAAAGAATGGTCTTACAGAGCCCCCGAAAACGTATTTTACAAAAGTAAAAAATTGAAGGCAATTACCCCCAAAAAACAGGTTATTGCGCGCTCACGCGCACGCACGTGGACTTTGAGAGTTTTCAACCATCGGCACGGTTGCGTGGGATACGTACACAGTTCCCATACAAATCTGAGCCCTTTTGAGTGGCTACACCTGAGGTTACGGTCGGCGCAATTAGGGTGACGCGCCAGGCGCGTCTCTGGGGCTGTGCGTTACATACATCGCCGACACGTCAGGCGCGTCGCTGGGGCTGTACGGGTTAATAAGTCAAACTTACTGATGTACTGTGCCTTTCCAATCGTATCTATACAATCTTCCATGCGAGGTATTGGGTAGGTGTCTGTTTTGGTGATCTGGTTAACACGTCTATAGTCAATACAGAGCCGTTGTGATCTACCTGGTTTAGGAACTAAGGTGACAGGAGAACTCCACTCACTTTGGCAGGGCTCAATCATCTTGTGGGTGAGTAGGTAGTCAATCTCCTTCTGGATAAGGGGAACCTTTAAGGGATTCACACGGTAGGCTGGCAGCTTAATTGGCTTTGCATCTCCAACATCAACATCATGCATCAACACGGTTGTCCTTCCTGAAGTATCCCGGAACACTTGATGGTATTTCTAGAGTAGAGCAGAGAATTCCTGCCTCTCCTCAGGGGTTAGATGAGATAATTTAGTCTCCAGATCACTCATGATATCAACATTCTGCCCCAGGCTATCACTCAAGTTCATACTGCATGGGAGTGCCTCACTTTCGGGGTCTTGAGGAACAGCTACAGTGCAGACAGGTTTATCAGGGTCTCTTCTGTGGTTCAATTTTAGCATGTTGACGTGACAAAGTTGTTTGCTCTTCCTACGATCTGGCGTGGCAATAACGTAGTTTACATCACTGGCTTTCTTCTCCACCATGTATGGTCCACTAAACTTGGCTTGAAGAGGTTGTCCGTGTACTGGCAGCAGAACTAGGACCTGATCACCTGGCTGAAACTGGCGTACTCTTGAGTTCTTGTCATACCATGTTTTCATCTTCTGAGCAGTTCCCAAATTATCTCGAGCTAGCTGGAACGCTGTTGATAACCGCTCCTTAAAGTTCGCCACATATTCCAGTATGTTGACGTCATCAGATTCCGACAGCCAAAACTCCTTCAACAACTCCATAGAACCTTTAACTTCATGCCCGAAGAGTAGTTCAAAAGGTGAGAAGCCTAGTGATTCATTTGGAGACTCTCTTGAAGCAAACAGCACAAAAGGAAGACCTTTGACCCAATCTTTCTGGTGTTCCAAGCAGTACTTCCTCAGCATAGATTTGAGTGTCTGATGATATCTCTCCAGAGCTTCCTGTGTTTGTGGATGATATGCAGAAGACGTAATCTGTGTGATGCCCAACTATTTCAAAGACTGCTTAAAAACATTGGACATAAAATTGCTCCCTTGATCTGACTGTACTTCCTTTGGCAATCCAAATCTGGTGAAGAACCCAAGCATTTCTTTCACTACATTCTTCGCCGAAATATTTCTGAGAGGGATTGCTTCAGGATAACGAGTAGCCATATCAATGAGTGTCAGCAAATAGGAAAACCCTGAAGAAGTCTTGGGAAGAGGTCCTTCAATATCAACTAACACCCGGGTGAATGGCGCCTCAAAGGGAGGAATGGGAACGAGTGGTGCAACTTTCTCTTTTTGATTACACTTCCCCACTACTTGACAGGTGTGACACAATTTGCAATACCAGGAAACATCCTTGAAAATACCTGGCCAGTAAAAATGCTTCAGAATACGGGCTGCAGTCTTCCTAACTCCCATGTGTCCTGCCAAACTGGAGTCATGAGCCACCCTAATGATATCCTGCCTACAAACTTGAGGGATGATAATTTGATGCACAACCTCCCATTCACAGTCTGCTGATGACGTTGGGGGTCTCCACTTTCTCATTAATACTCCTGACTTAAAATAGTAACAAGTAGAAGCACTAGCTGACTCTTCCTCACTACAAGCAGAACTAGCTAAACCTTCCAACTCTGGGTCAGCCTGCTCCAACTCTACCAACTCACGAGGCGACAAATTATCCACACTGCGGGTAACTGCTTCATCCTCTGAATGGTTTAAATTAAGAACATAAGAACATAAGAAAATGGGAGTCTGCAGAAAGCCGATTGGCCTAAGCAAGGCAGATCCCTGTCCCACACAACCCCAATTACAAAGCCCAATTATAGGCTCAACACTCTAATACCCTGAGGATCATCTTACCAAAACAAAAATTAGCAAGGAAAGTATCAGCCAAGAGAACATCATCATCTTTATCACCCTCTAAATCACTAGTAACTTTAGATTTTGCCCTAGTGACAGCACATGCAGGAAACACATCAGAGGAGCCGTCCTCGACTCCAGCCACCGGCTCACTGGACAACCGAGGAGCTGGACAAACCCGACCCCCAGCAATGTCGTTGCCAAGGAGAAAAGTCACACCAGGCATAGGAAGTGTCTCAACCAATCCTACCATAACTGGACCTTGAACAAAATCAGACTCAAGATTCACTCTGCACAAAGAGACAACAAAATAATTACTCCCTAAACCCTGCAACATTGCAGTTTCACCAGAGGAATTATTAGAGCCTAAAACACTGGTCACTAGTAGGGATTGGCAAGGACCTGTGTCTAGTAAAATTGTAACAGATTTCCTGTCACTGCCATTAAATAAACTGACAAAACCATCAGACATGAAATTTGCATAGGAACTCTTGAGAGTGTCACCCACATCACTGCTCAAAAGAGGAGCTTTATCAGTAGAGCTTACATTACCCTTTAAAGCACTGAAAGCAGGTACAACAGAATTACTGCTCAAAAGAGGAACTTTATCAATAGAGCTTTCGTTACTCTCCAAATCACTCAAAGCAGGTAAAACAGAGTCATTTATAAGACATTGGGAACTCTCAAGAGTGGACACCAGACCAACTGACAGAACATTTGCAGGTTTATTATTAGCATCACGCTGTTTCTTGAAACATTTCTCAGCAACATGACCTAGCCTACCACAATAATTACATTTCTTCTTGGAGAAGTTAGAAGTGGAACTAGTATTTCCTTCCTGGGAAACATTATCTTTTCTCTCCTTCTTTACACCAGTACTCTGAGAAGAGGCTACATATTTACTCTCATATCTCTTTATTTGATTACCTGTATAATGTTTGTGAGTGAGAACATACTCATCAGCTAAAATTGCAGCATCAGAAACAGTGTCTCCCTTTCTTTCATCGATATATAAACTGACATCCTTCCTGACACATCTTTTGAAGTCCTCCAATAAGAAAATCTGCTTAAATTTATCAAAGTCAGCATTTACATTCTTAGAGTTTAACCATTGATCCAACAAATCTTCTTTAGTTTTGGCATACTCAACATTTGAAACCGTTAGCTGCCTTCTCAAACAATTGAAAGTATTTTGTTACATCAGATTCATTAAAGACAGGGACAAGTTTAACATTTTTGGCCACATCAAAAGTATCAGGGTTAGATGGCCTACTTCCAGCCTGTTGCATACGGTACTCATGGTCTAACTTAGCAATTTCAATTGCCTGTTGAGCCTGTGCTTGTTGAGCCTGTGTTTGTGCCTGTTGAGCCTGTGCTTGAGCTTGTGCCTGTTGTGCTTGAGCTTGTGGCTGTTTTGGTTGCGCTTCCTGAATACCAGCTTGAATCTTTGCAAGTACAATTTGTTTATCCATGTCAACTGGAGGAGTCGCATCAAAAAGCTTTTGATTAATCATAGCAACAATTTGATCCTTAGTGGCACTAGGTGGCTGAGCAATCTCCAGGTATCGTGCAACAATTTTCAGTTAATTTGTATTCCTACTTTCTACCTCAACAACTGTCTCAACACCGGCTACAAAACCCCCAGCTTCCTCTAAAGTAGAAATGGTAGACATGATGAAAATATGAATATCACAATCACAAGCAAATAAATTAATATATTCTTAAACAAGTCCCGAAGATTCTGGCTCAAGGTCGTCAATGCTATGTTTATGGGCGAGGTGAAATGACACAAACAATACTCTAAATTTGAAATTCAAAACTGATGTCAAAACTTTCTCCAATATATCCAGGTTCAAGGAAACTATAATAACAATTCTTAGTTTAATTAAAATTAAAAATTATAAAGTAACAATACAATCAGTCTCTTCAGGACGAGCAATAAGAATATATAATGCACTAAGATTATCAGAAAATATGCAAGTGAAAAAATAACTATATAACTTTACTGAAGCAATGCAAGGTCAAAATAGCTATCACAAACTTGGAAACTAATCACAAATTAAGTAATGCTTTACACTTGCAATATTAATAAATGCAATCAAAAGAAAATAACAAAATAATATGAATTTACAGAACACTCAATGATAATTAATTATTAACTGATCACTAGATAGCCTAAACTTATAATAATGCACAATATCAATAATAGGCTATAATATGGGACACACTTATATACTCCGCACTCAAATTACCGGAAACAGCTTGCAGATTGCTTAAAATCGGTTGAAGGTAGCCAGGAGAGATAATTGTATCACTTCACAAGGTATATATCACTATGTACAGGCGAGAGAGAGAGGTGTGATGCTAACAACTGGTCAGTTGAATCTGGAGTCAGACCGAGAGTGAGCCGCATGTACTGTATATAGGCCTCACGAAACCAGAATATTCTACCGCGATCGCGACCATACGAGACTGCAGGCGCCTCGCTGCCTCCGTACGAGACATGATCACGTGAAATGAATGACACAATCTCTATTCATACTCTTACGTATCAAATGACACTCTCTAAAGTGTGTATATTATCCTTATCACTTTGCACTTATATATTGTATATATTATTTGAATTCACATTACATAACAAAATATATATATATATATATATATATATATATATATATACTATATATATATATATATATATATATATATATATATATATATATATATATATATATATATATATTGTATATATATACAGTAACTGTATATATGCTGAGCTGGTATGGTCATGTTGAAGGAATGGGAGATGAAAGGCTTACAAAGACAATATGTGAGTCAGATGCAAGGGGAGATAGAAGGGCAGGAAGACCCCCATTCAGATGGAGAGACTGTGTAAGAGGAGCTTTGGATGATAGAGGAGCTTTGGATGATAGAGAAATGACTATAGATCAGGCAAAGGAAGTGGTAATAAACAGGAATGAATGGAGTATCCTTGTGAATAGTTGACTGAACACTTGGTCATTTGGGGGAAGGGGTTGGGCGCAAGTTGGACTAGATAATAGTCCATCAGGCGCCTGGCCCGGGAAGACGATTAATGTGAAGGGTGCGCCTGGACGTGTGGTGGGCGGGCTTGTGGCTTCGGCTCCGCTGCATGTCTGCCTGCCGAGATCGGAACCTCTCCGGGTGGTTTGGGGCCGGGGGAGTGCTGGAGCGACCTTGGTGACCCTGGTCTCTGGGTCTTCTCCTGGATGACCTAGATGTGTGTGAATTTGTGTATTATCTGTGTTTGTTCGTTGTTTTATGTTGTTTTTGTGTTTTCCCTGTTCTTGCTCTGTCTTGAGTCGGCCACCCCCAAGAAAAAAGGAAAACAAAATAATAAAATATAATCAAATAGAAAATAAAAATAAAAATAGGAAAAATGGGGATTGGGCCTGAGCATATAAATAGATAGATAGATAGTATATATATATATATATTATCTACCGTACATATACAGGGTGTATTACAAACACTGTTGCAGACTATGGCGAACACATTGTAAAATGGAAGATGAACATACCATATACAGTATTGTCGTATATAATTTTCCGAGAAATGTGTTTTTAATAAGATATATGCCGTTTTGGAAATGTAGCAAAACAGGCTTATGAGTAAATCAATAAATAATTAATACATGATAAACATGTTTGCTGTGGACTTAACTAAATATAAAGTATAGGTTTACCTATTCACACATTAGTAATTACTTAACGAAAGTATGAAGTATCGTAGAATATGGTGATGATAATATGTGGTTAGCAGAAAAAATACTAATTATTTGAGGGGGATACATTAAACTTGGTGAAAACTGTGGAAATACGATCCTGTTTACTCGCTCTCGCCCTCTCCGAATATGCATAATTTGGCTCTACACCACTCTAAATATCTAGCAATCAATTCATTCATCAAGTTACTTATTAATTAATATTCCAATTCTAACATATGTGTATGAGATGGGTTGGGTGTGAAAGGGATCTACCTTGTGTGGCCCACTGGCTTTCTACAGGCTCCCATTTTCATCTTGGTTGCATGTGTAAGGGATCTGCCTAATTTGTATACCGGTGTGCAAATGAGAGAGAGAGAGAGAGAGAGAAATTGGCTGTGTATGGGGTCTGCCTCTCGTAACAGAGTTGTAGATATGTTAAATAGGCTACCGAGTGCTATAGTGGGATCAAGAACAATAGAAAGTTTCAAGATAAAATCAGATAGGGATATGGATGAGATGGGTTGGGTGTGAAAGGGTTCTGCCTTGTATTGGCCACTTGTCTCTCTGCAGGCTCCCATTTTCATCTTGGTTGCATGTGCAACGCATCTCACCCCTTCTCTCGTATTCTACCCCCCTTATTTACCCTATCATTTCCGTCTTATTTACTGTTTATGGCCTAGTTATTAGTGTTCACTCTTCACATAGGTCTCCTGCTACTTCTGCATGCATACATAATAGCATGAAAGTGATCAATACACGCAATTTTAAGCTGTGTATCTCCTATATGGAAGTGGGTGACTTTGGAGGGGGAGGTGGTGGGTGACTTTGCAGTGCTGTCATTTTTACCGCTACATTACCGCTAGATGTCGAGGTATTTACTTCAATCTAGCAGCCATGTTTTTATATCTAGAGACATGTACTAGGGATAATTTGAAAATTTCAGACATTCTAATCATATTACATTGTTAAATTTGCAAAACAAACAAGCCAAAACTCTTTAGAGATTGCGGCATTATTCTAGCATTGTTTGACTATGTAGCAACATGCTAGCGACTTTTGAGAAAGGATCTAGCAGTATTTTGTGGTAACACTTAAGTACCTGGCTGAAGGTGGTTCCCATTTCCCTATTCCTTATTCGTAATACTGTAATAACACTCCCTAGGCAATATTATCTATATGAATTGACTTGCACCAATTATACTGTATACATCTCATTATAAAGAGTATTCATTAAAATATCCAATGGTATCATTAGATCCATTATAATAACTTTAAAGTGTTATTATTTCGAATAAGGAATAGGGAAACGGGAACTACCTTCAACCGGGTTATTTAATTTAGGGTTGAGGGAGGAAGGTTAAAATATGAGTCACACAGGTAATTGTCAAGACTTTGAAGATCCAGATCATTGTTATTAACCCTCTCCGTAATATATGACGTGATCGCGTTATATGGTTGTACGCCCAAGAGTATCATATGACGCGATCGCGTCATATGAACCTAGTGAAGTAGCTCAGTAAGTAAGTTATACGACGCATTTGCGTCATATTGAGCTCAGTAAGTTAGGTAAGCTAGATCAGAATCTGTCGGTTGGTGGCAACCCCAAATACCTCCGACTTCTACCGGTACCTCAGTGTCAGAGAAAGTTTTGTGAGGGAAATACCGGGCGCTTCGTCACCCCACCAGTAAATTAGCAACTTATGTCGTACAGGGTTAAAGTAAGCATTTGTCAAAGTAAGGAATTGTTAATAACCTTAGCCAATACTCTGCTATTCACCAAAAATAAATGTTAATTATAATTATTGTTTGGTAGGGTAGGTATGTATAGGTCTATCTATCTATCTATTGCCTGACGCCGTGATCCCCAAAGGGGTGGCCACGAACGAACCGCCCCCATGCACCTCTGTCCCCAGTCAGTCGACGCCCCTCCCCCCAACCAGCACCGCCTTCATTCATGTAGTTCCTCACTCCATCCTTCCACCTCATATTCGGTCTACCTCTCCCCCTCTGTCCCTCCACCTCGCTCTCGTACACCCTCTTAGTCATTCTCTCGCTTTCCATACGTTCCATATGGCCGAACCATCTCAAGTTGTTCCTTTTCACACTTTCCAGCACATCTACCTCCACACCACACCTCCTTCTTACTTCCTCATTAGTCTGTCTATCCCTCCATGTAACTCCGCACGCACTCCTTAAGTAATTCATTTCCACTGCTCTCACTCTTGGTCTGAGTCTCTCAACCAACGTCCATGCTTCGCTTCCGTAAGTCAGTGTCGGGATTACCACACTGTCATGCAAGGACTTCTTCACTTCCATACTGACCACCCTATTTCTTGTTACTGCTTTTAGCGTTCCTACAACCCTCTTCCCCTGTTGTACCCTCTCCCGCACCTCTTCATCCATAGTCCCATCTTTACTCAACACACTGCCCAGATACTTAAAAGAGTTGACGATCTCCATAGCCTGACCGTTCAGCTTCACCTCACACTCTGTGACTTCACCCCTTTCGAAGACCATAACCTTGCTCTTCCCCGTATTTACCTTCAAATTCCGTTTTTCGCACACTGTTCCAAACTCATTTACCAGACCCTGCAACTCCCATTCATTATCACTCATCAGAACTGTATCATCCGCAAACAGCAGTATAGGTAGCTTCCACTCAATTCCCTCCCTTTTCAGCGATACACCAACATCCACTGCTCTTGATAGTATTTCTTTCATAACTCCATCCATATATACAGTAAACAACCACGGGGACATCACACACCCCTGTTTCAAACCAACATTCAGGTCAAAGAACTCGCTCTGCTCACTCTCCACACGTACTGCCGCCTTTGCACCCGCATACATGCTCTTCACTGCTTTCAGCAACTTGCCCTCTACTCCGTATATTCTAAGTACTTTCCACAAACCTTCTCTATCCACTCTGTCATAGGCCTTCTCCAAGTCCATAAAGGCAACATACACCTTTTGTTTCTTCTCCAGATACTTCTCCACAACACAATTCAGGGTAAAAATCTGATCTACACATCCTCTTCCCTTCCTAAAACCTCCCTGCTCGTCGCCTATCCATTTCTCCGTTCTCACTCTCACTCTCTCAATCACTACCCTACTGTATACCTTCCCTACTACGCTTAGAAGACATATTCCTCGGTGGTTACCACACACTCCTCTTTCCCCTTTGCCCTTATATAGGGGGACTATTATGCCAGTCTTCCAGTCATCGGGTGCACTCCCCTTCTCCCATGCTAGTTTGCACATTTTCCATACCCATTCTATCACTATCTCACCACCATACCTCAACATTTCCCCACACACTCCATCTGTTCCTGGTGCTTTCCCCAACTTCACTCTTTTCATGGCTTCCCACACTTCTGACCTCCTGATCCCCACCTCCTCCTCCACTACTTCTCTTCTTCTCCCTCCCATACCATATCCAGCTATGTTTGCTGGCTCTTCATTCCTTTCATTTAGCAACTCACTGAAGTACTCCCTCCATCTTTCGACTCTCTCTTGCTTCTCGGCTAGCATTCTCCCATTCTTATCTTTCACACCCTTACTGTTTCCCTTGCTACCTTCCCTAACTTTCTTGACTTCTTTCCAGAACAGTTTCTTACTCTCCCTCCATTTTACACTCAGATTCCTTCCAAATTCCTCATCTACTCTTCTCTTACTTTCCTTCACTACTCTCTTCACCACCCTCTTACTCTCCACGTACCTCGCTCGTTTCTGTCTCTCGGAATCTTCATTCCCTCTACTACCCAACCACTCTCTATATGCTTTCTTCTTTTCTTCCACAGCTATTCTTACCTCTTCTGTCTATGTATAGGTAGGTTGATTAAATAATTGGTGAAATTCGTAGGGATTCAATCTATTTTGAGAGTTAAATTTAAACAAATGTATGGATCTGAATGATGAATTGGAATATTATTAACCCCTGTCCAACGGGGATGTTTGTAACTTCTACTACCTGGCATGTGGGCATATTTACCCTAAACGAGCTTCATTCCATACTCATTTTCATGCATAAATAAGAGCCAGAGCATCATACAATTATGTATCCGTGTGCATGGGCGATAATAGAGCTTTCCAATGACACCTGAATCATCCTTGTACGACCAAGGGTTATCCTGTAGCGATCGCGCAACACGAGGGGTAAAACCCTAAAATACGGTAATTTTTCCAAAGTATTTTCTTGGTCTGGCGAGGCCGTGGGTGTGGAATAGTGCGGAGGTACTGTCAGTCGCGGCACTGGGTCCGTGCCGAGCGGTCAGAGCCCATCTATTGTCCTCCCAACGCGTGAACTCTCTCTCTGAGCCAATAATGTGCTCAACATCCCTTGCGACATATGTCGGGCACCGCAGGGGTGGCCATGATACTCTCACTTGACGTATGTCGGGCCCCGCGGATTGAGTGTTAAGCAAAACTAGGGGATGCAGGGAAGCCTAGACTGAAGACTGAAAACGTTGTGTGGGTACCGAGTACGGTATTAAAGTAATTTAAGAATGGACAGTTTTCAATGCTGCGGCCAAACTATTCCACCAATTTCTATTCTTTTGGAACCAAACGTTCGGAATTGCGACCTTCACCCAACTACGTAAACATGGCTTTGATTATTCGCGCAGTTTTCAAGATATGAATTTTTAAGTGTATTTCGATTTGTTTTCAAGATTGTCCAAAACAAAACAAAAAACACGTGCAAAGCAAAACCTTTTCCATAACATTTGTGGAGCATTAGTAGTGGAATCCATATACCAAAACCCAATCACTTTCTTTGAGTGGGATAGACGGTATTCAAGTTTTAAATATTTCGGGAAAATGGCTGCCACAGACCTGTTTGGCCGCCAATTTGAATGTTTAGCATATCAAAAGTTGCCCAATAGAGAAACGCACCTTGTGTGAAAGTTTGGTACTGATCCAAAAAATCGGTTCCGGAGTTATTGTGTAAAAACCGGCTTGGAAAAATAATTAGGAAGAATAAGAATTTTTAATAATTACAATAGGGGTTCCCTGCTAGGGCTCGAACCCTAATTATACATATATATACTGTATATATACATAATAGTTTTAAACCCTCTAGTAGCGGGTCCCGCCTTAAGTCGGGTTAGAGAACCATAGCCTAAACAGCGGGTCCCGCCTTAAGTCGCAAGAGATGTTGAGCACATTATCGGCTCTGAGAGAGAGTCCACGCAGTGGGACGACCGCAGGTGGGCTCTGACCGCTTGGCCTGGGCCTAGCGAGGTAACTTCCGTCACTACCACATCCCAACACATCCCTGGTCCCACGAACAGGGTAAAAACTGAGGAAATTATTGTATTTTAGGTTTTTTCCCTTCGTGTTGCAACATAGTTGCAAGAGAACCCGTGGTCGTACAAGGATGATTCAGGTGTCATTGGAAAGCTCTATTATCACCCTTTCATGGAGATATAATTGTATTATGCTCTGGCTTTTCTTTGTGCATGAAAAAGAGCATGGAATGAAGCTCATTTAGGGTAAATATGCCTGCTTGGCAGGTAGTAGATGTTACAAAAGGACCCGATTTTTAGGGGTTAAGGCCGGACAGCCTAGTAAGGATCTCGGAGTCTGTGTATCTATGTTACTCTTTGTAACTCTTGGACTGGTCTAACAAAGACTGCGACCCTAATCCGATTGAACATGACATTGTGTGGGCTAGTATAGTCAATTCCTGGGATCTAAATCGGGAGAGGACCCGGGAACAACTTCTCTAACACATCATGGCGGAGTGGGAAACCTTGACGGGGAAACCCCGTCTTCTACAGAATCTTGGGTCATCGATGACAAATCAATTACGGGAGGTGATTGAGCGAGAGACACTGGGTAAGTTACTAGGCCTAATTGAGTAAATGTTTATATCTTTCGATATTCATGTTCTTATGTATTTGGCTTAGAATACCATGTAACAAGATAAAACATGCAATATATAATTGTGTTGATAATTTTTAACCCCCATGGAAGGGTTATGCTATACACAAGCAAACACACACCAAAGCTACACCTTCCAAACCCCTGATGACCTTCCTCTTACAACCTAACCCCCCTCTCTCCCTCTCTCTCAGCTACTACGATGTGCTGAGAGTGGGCAAGTAAATCTCGCAGCTGGGTACAGGTCACCGTAAGGGATATTGACGTCTATGAATTGAAGGGCAAAATCCATCATAAAAGCGCAATGAAACCGAGCACTCCTCTGTGGAAGTAATGTGACCTAAACATTTGAGTGCCATCCCTAAAGCATACTAAAAATCAATATTTACCACACGAACTGAAAGCACAATTCAATGAAATATTCTATGAGGAAAGTGGAGAGAGTGTAGATCATATTTACACACATGGTTCAGTGGGCCATTTTAATATTGAAGGTGGATCTGGTGCAGTAATAACATTAATAAGGAATAATAGATTTATACACGAATGTGAAACTGGCATAAGACTCCAAAATTGGTCGTCATCAACGATAGCAGAAATGATGACCCTCTATGTAGCTCTGAAAACCATTGGGCTTGTACTGTTTATGGGGCCAAGGTACTGACACACAGATAATACATGATGAGGGATTGACTAACAGCGTTAGCAAATGCTTGAATAAAAGGGTGAAAGGAGGAGGGGTAGACTAAAGGAGAAATGTGAGGCGAATGAGAGAGAAGCTTTAAACTTAAGAGACCAAGATATCTGGGGTGAAGGAGGCTTTTAAGGAACAAAGAAGAAGGGGGGGGGGGGGTGATATGTACTTTACCATACAATGAGAGGTGTGTAAATAGAACCCAAGTCGAGACCTAACTGTGAAGGATCATTATATTGGCCAACGGGAGAGGCGGAGATTATATAATCCTATTTGTCTGTCTGTCTGTCTCGTATATTGCTAACAAAAGAACTCTAATAATATCGGAACGGAGATAGATAAAATACTGCACTAATACCAAAGATCAAATATAGTTGCTGATGAATATACGTACACGCATACAGTACATAGTCATACTCCATACGTTTTCCCAGCCGCTCTTAAAATCACTTCTGGATGGACTCATTTGAACATCTGTGATGGTTTTAGGGAGCGTAATTATGTGTAGCCAAGTGTTGGCCTTGCTATCAGGTAACCCAGGTGTGCATTAATTTGGTCGGCCAGATAGAAACTTGTCACATCCACGTACAACATTACGTAACGGTGGTGAAGGGGTTAAGATAATTTACCAAAAACCTTCCAAATACCAAGATAAACATTGTAGGTATATTGTTGTAGGTAGGTTGTAGGTGTATTGATGGTATAATATATACAGGTATATATTAGGGGCAGGGGGCTAGGAGTCCTCCTCCCCTTGTAACATTTTCCTACTAATCGAGACAGAGAAAGGGGCAAGGGAATGCGAAAGTGGTCCCGGACCCTGAAAATTGGAACCCTTGAATGTTGCTTCTGTTCGGGCTCTGTCTCGAGTCAGCCACCCCAAGCAATGGGGTTTGTGCCTGAGTATATACATACATACATATGTATTGTTGTATACATGGTTAATAATGCTTGTAGCATAATGGAATTTAAATGCATCATATATGTTCATATAACTCGTCATCGATCTGAGTTTCTAATTCAAAGAGAGAGAGAGAGAAAGAGAGAGATAATAACATTCAAAGTTGCTATGCATTTCAGTTTCAACACATTAAATTCCACATTAAACTACTTCTTTATCTATAATATTAATCCGCCTGGTGACAATTGGCTGGTCCCCCAAGACAACAACCACGAACAATAAAGACCACCAGTAAACCCTGGGTTATTATATTCCGTCATCATAGTGATATATATAAGGTAACAATAAAGACCACCAGTACACCCTGGGTTATTATATTCCGTCATCATAGTGATATATATATAAGGTAACAATAAAGACCACCAGTACACTCTGGGTTATTATATTCCGTCATCATAGTGATATATATAAGGTAACAATAAAGACCACCAGTAAACCCTGGGTTATTATATTCCGTCATCATAGTGATATATATAAGGTA
Organism: Lithodes maja; assembly: GCA_037953745.1. NCBI lineage: Eukaryota > Metazoa > Arthropoda > Malacostraca > Decapoda > Lithodidae > Lithodes > Lithodes maja. The sequence continues at coordinate 118,307 of JBAKBP010003067.1, read as the reverse complement.
ACAATAAAGACCACCAGTACACCCTGGGTTATTATATTCCGTCATCATAGTGATATATATAAGGTAACAATAAAGACCACCAGTACACCCTGGGTTATTATATTCCGTCATCATAGTGATATTTATAAGGTAACAATAAAGACCACCAGTACACCCTGGGTTATTATATTCCGTCATCATAGTGATATATATAAGGTAACAATAAAGACCACCAGTACACCCTGGGTTATTATATTCCGTCATCATAGTGATATATATTAGGTAACAATAAAGACCACCAGTACACCCTGGGTTATTATATTCCGTCACCTTAGTGATATATATAAGGTAACAAGAAAGACCACCAGTACACCCTGGGTTATTATATTCCGTTATCATAGTGATATAGGCCTAAATGAGGTAACAATAAAGACCACCAGTACTCCCTGGGTTATTATATTCTGTCATCATAGTGATATATATATAAGGTAACAATAAATACCACCAGTACACCCTGGGTTATTATAATCCGTCATCATAGTGATGTATAATTATAAGGTAACAATAAAGACCACCAGTACACCCTGGGTTATTATATTCCGTCATCATAGTGATATATATATGGTAACAATAATGACCACCAGTACACCCTGCGTTATTATATTCCGTCATCATAGTGATATATATAAGGTAACAATAAAGACCACCAGTACACCCTGGGTTAGTATATTCCGTCATCATAGTGATATATATAAGGTAACAATAAAGACCACCAGTACACCCTGGGTTATTATATTTCGCCATCATAGTGATATATATAAGGTAACAATAAAGACCACCAGTACACCCTGGGTTATTATATTCCGTCATCATAGTGATATATATAAGGTAACAATAAAGACCACCAGTACACCCTGGGTTATTATATTCCGTCATCATAGTGATATATATAAGGTATCAATAAAGACCACCAGTACACCCTGGGTTATTATATTCCGTCATCATAGTGATATATATAAGGTAACAATAAAGACCACCAGTACACCCTGGGTTATTATATTCCGTCATCATAGTGATATATATAAGGTAACAATAAAGACCACCAGTACACCCTGGGTTATTATATTCCGTCATCATAGTGATATATATAAGGTAACAATAAAGACCACCAGTACACCCTGGGTTATTATATTCCGTCATCATAGTGGAGGGGCGGCGGTATAGCAGTGTTTGTCAGGAGTTCATTAAAAAGCTGTACTAAATCAGGTATTAGAGTAAATAATGAAAATGAAAGTGTTTGGGTAGAAGTTAACGAAGGTAGTGAGACTTTAGGTATTGGAGTTATATATAGACCGCCAAATATGAGTAGAAATGACGGAACATCATTATGGGAGGAAATTAAAATAGCATCAAGGCTTAGCAACGTGTGCATTATGGGGGATTTTAATTTCCCTAATATAGATTGGCAGCAACAAATAGGCGACTCTGATTCAAAGGAGTTTATTGAGGTAGTACAAGATAGTTTTTTATCTCAATTCATAGATACGCCGACTAGAGGTGAAAATATTCTCGATTTAGTTTTCAGTAACAATGAATATATGATAAATAGTGTAGAAATCGGGGACCACCTAGGAAATAGTGATCACAATTCTGTGTATTTTAATATTCAATGGAAAGGTAATATCAGAGAGAATACAACATTAATACCCGACTTCAGAAAAGCCAATTATGGTGGGTTAAGAGAAGCCCTGTTAGCGGACCCTATGGTCAAAAAATTAAGTCGATCCAGGTGTCCAAATGAGTGTATCCTTTCTCAGGCATCTGTCATCTTAAGTCAGGAAGAGACGTCAAACTTGGTAGATACATACGATAATTTTATCAAGTCAGTATTCAATGCGCAAAATAAATATATCCCCAAAAGAAAATTTAGATCAACACAGAACCAACCCAAATGGATGAATAATAGACTATTAGATCTTCTAGGAAAAAAGAGAGGAATATATAGAAAAATTAAAAAAGGCGAAATTCACCTACTTGCTTACTATCAGAATCTATCACGACAGGTAAAAAAGGATATTAGTAAAGAAAACAAAAATTATGAAATTAAGGTTGCCAATGACTCAAAAAATAATCCTAAAGCTTTTTACCAACTATATAAATCCAAGGTTAGAGATGAAATTGGTCCCCTTAAAACTTCGATAGGAGAAATGACAGAAAATGATTTAGAAATGTGCAGTACATTAAATAGTCAATTTCTTTCCGTTTTCACTAACGAAAATTTGGCACAGTTTCCAGAAGTCCGTAAGGTATACAGCGATAGTATAGATAATAGGTTAAGTACGGTTACTATAAGTAGAAATGATGTGCTTAAGGAAATTGACAGACTGAAACCTCATAAATCGCCTGGTCCTGATGAGGTATATGCTAGAGTATTAAAAGAATGCAGAGATGAGTTAAGTTACCCATTAACATTTCTATTTAACAACTCATTAGAAACAGGTATAGTTCCAGAAGCTTGGAAGCTTGCAAATGTAGTTCCGATCTTCAAAAAAGGTGATAAATCAATAGCATCCAATTACCGTCCCATTAGTCTCACTTCAATCATAGGAAAGCTACTAGAGTCAATTATTGCTAGGAAAATGAGAAACCACTTAGAAACATTTAACTTAATCAATTCTTCTTAGCATGGATTCACTCAGGGACGGTCTTGCCTTACTAATTTGCTTAGTTTTTTCTCAGAGGTATATGAAGCAGTAGATAATGACAAGTCATATGATATTATATATTTAGATTTCAGTAAAGCTTTCGACAGAGTCCCTCATGAGAGATTGATGAGAAAGGTTGAGGCACATGGAATAGGTGGGGCGTTGTTAGGATGGATTAGGTCATGGCTAATTGGTAGGAAGCAGAGAGTCAGCATAAATGGTACCAAGTCAGAATGGGGAGCAGTCAAAAGTGGTGTCCCCCAGGGATCGGTATTAGGTCCCCTGTTGTTTCTTATATACATAAATGACCTAGATTTAGGTATAACTAGTAGGATAAGTAAATTCGCAGACGATACTAAAATAGGGAGATCAATTGATTCAGATAGCGATATAGAGTGCCTCCAAAGGGATCTAGATACCTTACATGAATGGTCAGTAAATTGGCAGATGAAGTTTAACATTGACAAATGCAAGGTATTAAAGATAGGGAAGATGCAAACAAATGTTAAATATAAACTAGCTAATTTAGAATTAGAAAATTCAGACTGCGAGAAAGATCTAGGTGTGTTTGTTAGCAATGATTTGAAGCCTAGAAAACAGTGTATAAGCGTTCGTAATAAGGCAAACAGGATTCTCGGGTTCATCTCTAGGAGTGTGAGTAACAGAACTGCTGATGTTATCTTAAAACTTTACTTGTCATTAGTGAGACCCCATATGGATTATGCTGTCCAATTTTGGTGTCCTTATTACAGAATGGACATAGATTCATTGGAGAGAGTACAGCGTAGAATGACAAAAATGATCCATAATATTAGAAATCTTTCGTATGAAGAAAGGTTGAAGAAATTAGGTTTACATTCGTTAGAGAGACGCAGAGTTAGAGGGCATATGATAGAGGTGTTCAAGTGGGTTAGTGGGATTAACAAAGGGGACATGACAAATGTACTAAAGCTCAGTGATAGCGAAAGAACTCGTACCAATGGTTTCAAATTAGATAAATTTCGTTTCAGAAAAGATATAGGGAAGTATTGGTTTGGTAACAGAGTTGTAGATGGGTGGAATGGACTACCAAGTGCTATAGTGGGATCTAAAACTGTAGGGAGCTTTAAGATAAAATTGGATAAGCATATGGACGAGAAGGGTTGGGTGTGAAGGGGGATCAGCCGGGTTGGGCCAATCAGCGCTCTGCAGACCCCCATAATCCTGCGTTAATCTCTAACCGTTTTGGTAAGATGATCCTCAGGGTATTAGAGTGTGAAGCCTATAATTGGGCTTTGTAATTGAATTGGGGTTGTGTGGGACAGGGATCTGCCTTGCTTAGGCTAATCGGCTTTCTGCAGACTCCCATTTTCTTATGTTCTTATGTTCTTATATATATAAGGTAACAATAAAGACCACCAGTACACCCTGGGTTATTATATTCCGTCATCATAGTGATATATATAAGGTAACAATAAAGACCACCAGTACACTCTGGGTTATTATATTCCGTCATCATAGTGATATATATAAGGTAACAATAAAGACCACCAGTACACCCTGGGTTATTATATTCCGTCATCATAGTGATATATATAAGGTAACAATAAAGACCACCAGTACACCCTGGGTTATTACATTCCGTCATCATAGTGATATATATAAGGTAACAATAAAGACCACCAGTACACCCTGGGTTATTATATTCCGTCATCATAGTGATATATATAAGGTAACACTAAAGACTACCAGTACACCCTGGGTTATTATATTCCGTCATCATAGTGATATATATAAGGTAACAATAAAGACCACCATTACACCCTGGGTTATTATATTCCGTCATCATAGTGATATATATAAGGTAACAATAAAGACCACCAGTACACCCTGGGTTATTATATTCCGTCATCATAGTGATATATATAAGGTAACAATAAAGACCACCAGTACACCCTGGGTTAGTATATTCCGTCATCATAGTGATATATATAAGGTAACAATAAAGACCACCAGTACACCCTGGGTTATCATATTCCGTCATCATAGTGATATATATAAGGTAACAATAAAGACCACCAGTACACCCTGGGTTATTATATTCCGTCATCATAGTGATATATATAAGGTAACAATAAAGATGGTTAAGGGTTAATAAATGCAATCAAAAGAAAATAACAAAATAATATGAATTTACAGAAAACTCAATAAAAATTAATTATTAACTGATCACTAGATAGCCTAAACTTATAATAATGCACAATATCAATAATAGGCTATAGTATGGGACACACTTATATACTCAACACTCAAATCACCGGAAACAGCTTGCAGGTAGCTTAAAATCGGTTGAAGGTAGCCAGGAGAGATAATTGTATCACTTCACAAGGTATATATCACTATGTACAGGCAAGAGAGAGAGGTGTGATGCTAAGAGCTGGTCAGTTGAATCTGGAGTCAGGCTGAGAGCGGGCCGCACGTAATATATAGGCCTCACGAAACCAGAATATTCTACCACGATCGCGACCATACGAGATTGCAGGCGCTGCTGCCTCTGTACGAGACATGATCACGTGAAATGAATGACGCAATCTCTATTCCCACTTACGTATCAAATGACACTCCAAAATGTGAATATTAACCCTATCACTTTGCACTTATATATTGTATATATTATTTTAATTCACATTACATAACACCTCCCCCCTAAAGAAAGAAATTTACAGGGGAAATTTTGATTGCTTCAAAACAATTAGGCTATAATCTAGACAACCAATCTGCAATTACATTTTCTTTCCCTTTAATATGCCTTATATCTAAAGGATATTCTTGAAGAGGCAGACTCCACCTGGTCAATCTCTGATTCTTATCTTTAAATTTACTAAGAAACTTTAGTGGGTTGTGATCAGTATAAATAACAATAGGATCTGGGCCTGAACAAAAATATAAAGACAAATTTTGCAATCCCAAAATCAGAGCCAAAAGTTCCTTCTCAATAGTTGAATATTTCTTTTGGGGTGGAGTGAACTTCTTGCTGTAATAAGACACAGGATGCTCAATACCTTGGTCATCCTCCTGCAACAAAACTGTCCCAGCTGCTGTATCACTAGCATCCACAGCCATTTTAAAGGATTTGTCAAAGTTAGGGGTAGAAAGCACTGGCTGACTCAACAGGATAGCTCTGAGTTTGTTGAAAGAGGACTCAAATGCTTCGTTCTACTCAAATTTAACTCCCTTTTTCAGAAAATCTGTGAGTGGTGACACAAGGATTGAAAAATTTAGAACAAACCTGCGGTAATATCCTACCATATCGAGAAATCTTTGCAATTCTTTTCTATTCTTAGGTCTGGAAAGATCACTTATCACCTGAACTTTAGCCCCTGGTGGCACAACTTGTACATTACCAATCACATTACCCATATACTGTACTTTAGCTTGACCAAATTCACATTTTGATAAATTTGCAACAAGGTTAACCTGAACCAAACGATCAAAAAAGTTACTGACATGGTATAGATGATCTTTCCAGGTGTCACTAAAGATCAATACATCATCAATATACACAACACATCCTTCCAAACCCTCGGTTGCAATGTTCATGAGTTTTTGAAATGTCGCAGGTGCATTTTTCATACCATATGGCATCACAGAACATGCAAAAGTCTTATCAAGAGTTACAAAACATGAGATGTCCTGAGCACGCTGAGTCATAGGTACTTGCCAATATCCCTTTAACAAGTCAAACTTACTGATGTACTGTGCCTTTCCAATCGTATCTATACAATCTTCCATGCGAGGTATTGGGTAGGTGTCTGTTTTAGTGATCTGGTTAACACGTCTATAGTCAATACAGAGCCGTTGTGATCCACCTGGTTTAGGAACTAAGGTGACAGGAGAACTCCACTCACTTTGGCAGGGCTCAATCATCTTGTGGGTGAGTAGGTAGTCAATCTCCTTCTGGATCAGGGGAACCTTTAAGGGATTCACACGGTAGGCTGGCAGCTTAATTGGCTTTGCATCTCCAACATCAACATCATGCATCAACACGGTTGTCCTTCCTGGAGTATCCCGGAACACTTGATGGTATTTCTGGAGTAGAGCCGAGAATTCCTGCCTCTCCTCAGGGGTTAGATGAGATAACTTAGTCTCCAGATCACTCATGATATCAACATTCTGCCCCAGGCTATCACTCAAGTTCATACTGCATGGGAGTGCCTCACTTTCGGGGTCTTGAGGAACAGCTACAGTGCAGACGGGTTTATCAGGGTCTCTTCTGTGGTACAATTTTAGCATGTTGACGTGACAAAGTTGTTTGCTCTTCCTACGATCTGACGTGGCAATAACGTAGTTTACATCACTGGCTTTCTTCTCCTCCATGTATGGTCCACTAAACTTGGCTTGAAGAGGTTGTCCGTGTACTGGCAGCAGAACTAGGACCTGATCACCTGGCTGAAACTGGCGTACTCTTGAGTTCTTGTCATACCATGTTTTCATCTTCTCCTGAGCAGTTCCAAAATTATCTCGAGCTAGCTGGAACGCTGTTGATAACCGCTCCTTAAAGTTCGCCACATATTCCAGTAGGTTGACGTCATCAGATTCCGGCAGCCAAAACTCCTTCAACAACTCCATAGAACCTTTAACTTCATGCCCAAAGAGTAGTTCAAAAGGTGAGAATCCTAGTGATTCATTTGGAGACTCTCTTGAAGCAAACAGCACAAAAGGAAGACCTTTGTCCCAATCTTTCTGGTGTTCCAAGCAGTACTTCCTCAGCATAGATTTGAGTGTCTGATGATATCTCTCCAGAGCTCCCTGTGTTTGTGGATGATTTGCAGAAGACGTAATCTGTGTGATGCCCAACTATTTCAAAGACTGCTTAAAAACATTGGACATAAAATTGCTCCCTTGATCTGACTGTACTTCCTTAGGCAATCCAAATCTGGTGAAGAACCCAAGCATTTCTTTCACTACATTCTTCGCCGAAATATTTCTGAGAGGGATTGCTTCAGGATAACGAGTAGCCATATCAATGAGTGTCAGCAAATAGGAAAACCCTGAAGAAGTCTTGGGAAGAGGTCCTTCAATATCAACTAACACCCGGGTGAATGGCACCTCAAAGGGAGGAATGGGAATGAGTGGTACAACTTTCTCTTTTTGATTACACTTCCCCACTACTTGACAGGTGTGACACGATTTGCAATACCAGGAAACATCCTTGAAAATACCTGGCCAGTAAAAATGCTTCAGAATACGGGCTGCAGTCTTCCTAACTCCCATGTGTCTTGCCAAACTGGAGTCATGAGCCACCCTAATGATATCCTGCCTACAAACTTGAGGGATGATAATTTGATGCACAACCTCCCATTCACAGTCTGCTGATGACGTTGGGGGTCTCCACTTTCTCATTAATACTCCTGACTTAAAATAGTAACAAGTAGAAGCACTAGCTGACTCTTCCTCACTACAAGCAGAACTAGCTAAACCTTCCAACTCTGGGTCAGCCTGCTCCAACTCTACCAACTCACGAGGCGACAAATTATCCACACTGCGGGGAACTGCTTCATCCTCTGAATGGTTTAAATTAGCAAGGAAAGTATCAGCCAAGAGAACATCATCATCTTTATCACCCTCTAAATCACTAGTAACTTTAGATTTTGCCCTAGTGACAGCACATGCAGGAAACACATCAGAGGAGCCGTCCTCGACTCCAGCCACCGGCTCACTGGACAACCGAGGAGCTGGACAAACCCGACCCCCAGCAATGTCGTTGCCAAGGAGAAAAGTCACACCAGGCATAGGAAGTGTCTCAACCAATCCTACCATAACTGGACCTTGAACAAAATCAGACTCAAGATTCACTCTGCACAAAGAGACAACAAAATAATTACTCCCTAAACCCTGCAACATTACAGTTTCACCAGAGGAATTATTAGAGCCTAAAACACTGGTCACTAGTAGGGATTGGCAAGCACCTGTGTCTCGTAAAATTTTAACAGATTTCCTGTCACTGCCATTAAATAAACTGACAAAACCATCAGACATGAAATTTGCATAGGCACTCTTGAGAGTGTCACCCACATCACTGCTCAAAAGAGGAGCTTTATCAGTAGAGCTTACGTTACCCTTTAAAGCACTGAAAGCAGATACAACAGAATTACTGCTCAAAAGAGGAAATTTATCAATAAAGCTTTCGTTACTCTCCAAATCACTCAAAGCAGGTAAAACAGAGTCATTTATAAGACATTGGGAACACTCAAGAGTGGACACCAGACCAACTGACAGAACATTTGCAGGCTTATTATTAGCATCACGCTGTTTCTTGAAACATTTCTCAGCAACATGACCTAGCCTACCACAATAATTACATTTCTTCTTGGAGAAGTTAGAATTGGAACTAAATACAAAATAATATGAATTTACAGAACACTCAATGATAATTAATTATTAAATGATCACTAGATAGCCTAAACTTATAATAATGCACAATATCAATAATAGGCTATAATATGGGACACACTTATATACTCCGCACTCAAATTACCGGAAACAGCTTGCAGGTTGCTTAAAATCGGTTGAAGGTAGCCAGGAGAGATAATTGTATCACTTCACAAGGTATATATGACTATGTACAGGCGAGAGAGAGAGAGGTGTGATGCTAACAGCTGGTCAGTTGAATCTGGAGTCAGACCAAGAGTGGGCCGCATGTACTGTATATAGGCCTCACGAAACCAGAATATTCTACCACGATCGCGACCATACGAGACTGCAGGCGCCTTGCTGCCTCCGTACGAGACATGATCACGTGAAATGAATGACACAATTTATATTCATACTTACGTATCAAATGACACTCTCCAAAGTGTGTATATTATCCTTATCACGTTGTACTTATATATTGTATATATTATTTGAATTCACATTACATAACAATATTTATATATATATATATATATATAATATACTGTATATATATATATATATATATATATATATATATATATATATATATATATATATATATATATATATATATATATATATATATAAACAGCATTTAGCAATGTCTAGTTATTTCTCACGAGGTTATTTTAATGACTCATTAAGCGAAGAAGAACGTAAAGCCCTTAAAAGTCTAGCGGAAGACAAGAGTATTGTTGTCATGAAACCTGATAAGGGGAATGGTGTTGTGTTGTTAAATAAGGCAGATTATAACAATAAAGTTGCAGAAATATTGAGTGACAGAACAAAATTCGCAGAAATAAAACAGGATATCTACCCTCTCTTAATTAAAAGTGAAGACAAAATCAACAACTTTCTAAGACAACTAAAAAGAAACGAGACAATAGATGAAATGCTATATTCACATTTATTCGTCTCTGGTGCCCGCCCTGGAATTGTATACGGACTTCCCAAAGTTCACAAGATAAATTGCCCTGTCCGCCCTATTTTGTCCGCCATAGGTACAGCCAGTTACAATCTAGCACAGTATTTAGTACCAATCATCTCTCCTTTAACTACCAACGAGTACACAGTTAGGGATTAATTTACATTTGCCAAGGAACTTTGTAACTTCACTCATTCCGGTTGTATAATGGCTTCATTTGATGTAACTAGTTTATTCACCAACATTCCCATAAACGAGACAATTGACATATGCACTTCAGAATTATTTGAAAATGAAATAATTGTCAACGGATTCTCCAAAGATCAGTTCCATAAGTTACTTTCATACGCCGCTAAAGACAGTCTTTTCATTTTCAATGGTTCATTTTACAAACAGGTAGATGGTATTTCTATGGGTAATCCTCTCGGTTGCAGTCTCGCTAATTCATTCTTAGTTTATCACGAAACACAATGGCTTGACAACTGTCCTATAGAATTCAAACCTTTGCTCTACAGACGTTACATAGATGACACATTCGTTTTATTCCAGTCTCCCGATCACGTTCCAAATTATTTAGCTTATCTAAATTCACAACATGAAAACATTAAGTTCACTTCAGACACTGAAACAAATGGTAAACTCCCCTTCCTAGACATAAATATTAACAGAACACCTGACTCATTTAATACTTCAATATACAGGAAACCAACCTTCACAGGTTTAACGACAACATTTAATTCATCTATCCCGATACAGTACATTTAATTCATCTATCCCGATACAGTACATTTAATTCATCTATCCCGATACAGTACATTTAATTCATCTATCCCGATACAGTACATTTAATTCATCTATCCCGATACAGTACATTTAATTCATCTATCCCGATACAGTACATTTAATTCATCTATCCCGATACAGTACATTTAATTCATCTATCCCGATACAGTACATTTAATTCATCTATCCCGATACAGTACATTTAATTCATCTATCCCGATACAGTACATTTAATTCATCTATCCCGATACAGTACATTTAATTCATCTATCCCGATACAGTACATTTAATTCATCTATCCCGATACAGTACATTTAATTCATCTATCCCGATACAGTACATTTAATTCATCTATCCCGATACAGTACATTTAATTCATCTATCCCGATACAGTACATTTAATTCATCTATCCCGATACAGTACATTTAATTCATCTATCCCGATACAGTACATTTAATTCATCTATCCCGATACAGTACATTTAATTCATCTATCCCGATACAGTACATTTAATTCATCTATCCCGATACAGTACATTTAATTCATCTATCCCGATACAGTACATTTAATTCATCTATCCCGATACAGTACATTTAATTCATCTATCCCGATACAGTACATTTAATTCATCTATCCCGATACAGTACATTTAATTCATCTATCCCGATACAGTACATTTAATTCATCTATCCCGATACAGTACATTTAATTCATCTATCCCGATACAGTACATTTAATTCATCTATCCCGATACAGTACATTTAATTCATCTATCCCGATACAGTACATTTAATTCATCTATCCCGATACAGTACATTTAATTCATCTATCCCGATACAGTACATTTAATTCATCTATCCCGATACAGTACATTTAATTCATCTATCCCGATACAGTACATTTAATTCATCTATCCCAATACAGTACATTTAATTCATCTATCCCGATACAGTACATTTAATTCATCTATCCCGATACAGTACATTTAATTCATCTATCCCGATACAGTACAAACGAAATTTAATCTTAACGTTAGTCACCCGTGCTTACCACATTTGTTCCTCATATTTGTCTTTTCACAATGAACTCGAATATCTCAAACACATTTTACATTCTAATGGTTTCCCTATTCATTCATTGAAAACTGTTTCGGTAAACAACTAAATAAACTTTTCCAAGTCCCGAGCCCCGTACCGACTGCTAAAAAGGCAGTAATATTTTTCACTATGCCATTTTTAGGACCATCAAGTTACTCGATACGCCATAAAGTCACAAAATTGATTCGTTGCTTCTATCCCCAAGTGTCCCTCAGAATAATATTCAAACCTACCAATACTTTGTCTCGTCATTTCAAATTCAAAGATCGTATCCCGGATGTTCTGCAATCCTCTATTGTTTATCAATATAAATGTAGCTGCTGTAATGCAACTTATATAGGCCAATCAAAACGGCACTTAAACACAGGGTTGCAGAGCACCTGGGTCGATCTTATAGAACTGGACTTCCCATTTCTAAACCATCCTTTTCAGCTATTCGAGACCATTGTGAACCTTTAGGCCATTCCATTAACAAAACAGATTTTTCAGTAATTTTCAGTTGTTCTGGTGACACTACCCGGTTAATAGCAGAGTCCCTCCTCACTCACCATCTTAAGCCCACCTTGGGCACCCACGAATTCTCCTCCAACCTATTATGTTTCTAAGGTATTGTGTACAGTTTAGCCTACAATATCTACACGTAGTTCACATATGGTTTAGCTGTTTCTGTTGCTTGTGTTTGTTTCTATCTCTTTTTTCGCGATTTCTAACTTTTTATGTTTTTCTAAATCATTATTAAAAATATATTTGCTTTAAATGTCAACATAATGTATTAATACATTTATTTCTTATTGCTTTAGGTCTGATGATGACATATGTTAATGTCGAAACGTTACCGGTACCAGAATAAAGATGTTCGTGTTTACCTTGGTGTTGCTTGCCCTTATAAGACTCCGCTTCCCCCGAGGAGAATCTATTGCCACTACTATCAACAAACGCTATGGATCGCCAACGGTGCAGCTGTATCGAACTGCTGAACGCCTGGATTTGAAACTTAGAAAAAGTACTCTCGACCTGGAATTTCTATCAACATGTCAACAGCATAACCTCTCGCCAACCTTTCTAAATTTTAAAATCCACAATAGACAACTTAGATCTTCTAGATTATATAGGAACTGCCAACAACGTTTTCTTAATAATTAAATATCTTCCAAACGTAGACTTATTAAAACCCACTCCGAACGCCTAGAATCCACTCTAAGTTCATTGAAAGGTCATGTTTCTTATTTGGACTACAATCATCTTCGCTGTCTCATCGAAAATACTAATTTAAAAACTTCTGCTCACACTCGATACATCCACCAACGTAAACTCACTAAATTAGGCTATGCTAATCCTGACAATATACCTCACAACAAAGTAATATTCAACTACTCGTCTACAATATACCTCGCAACAAAGTAATATTCAACTACTCGTCTACAATATACCTCACAACAAAGTAATATTCAACTACTCGTCTACAATATACCTCACAACAAAGTAATATTCAACTACTCGTCTACAATATACCTCACAACAAAGTAATATTCAACTACTCGTCTACAATATACCTCACAACAAAGTAATATTCAACTACTCGTCTACAATATACCTCACAACAAAGTAATATTCAACTACTCGTCTACAATATACCTCACAACAAAGTAATATTCAACTACTCGTCTACAATATACCTCACAACAAAGTAATATTCAATTACTCGTCTACAATATACCTCACAACAAAGTAATATTCAACTACTCGTCTACAATATACCTCACAACAAAGTAATATTCAACTACTCGTCTACAATATACCTCACAACAAAGTAATATTCAACTACTCGTCTACAATATACCTCACAACAAAGTAATATTCAACTACTCGTCTACAATATACCTCACAACAAAGTAATATTCAACTACTCGTCTACAATATACCTCACAACAAAGTAATATTCAACTACTCGTCTACAATATACCTCACAACAAAGTAATATTCAACTACTCGTCTAGAAAGCTTTCTACCACTGAAAAGGCCCTTCTATCCAAAGGTCTAAATTTTGCAATTAACTCTCCCAAGCCACGTTTTCTTCCACACTTTTTGTCATTTGAACAGTTTTTAAGACTATATCATCCCACTCCTTGTATCAGGCCAATGGCAACACATTCAATTTCTTTAAACATTCTTTTAAGCATTTAGCAATGTCTAGTTATTTCTCACGAGGTTATTTTAATGGCTCATTAAGCGAAGAAGAACGTAAAGCCCTTAAAAGTCTAGCGGAAGACGAGAGTATTGTTGTCATGAAACCTGATAAGGGGAATGGTGTTGTGTTGTTAAATAAGGCAGATTATAACAATAAAGTTGCAGAAATATTGAGTGACAGAACAAAATTCGCAGAAATAAAACAGGATATCTACCCTCTCTTAATTAAAAGTGAAGACAAAATCAACAACTTTCTAAGACAACTAAAAAGAAACGAGACAATAGATGAAATGCTATATTCACATTTATTCGTCTCTGGTGCCCGCCCTGGAATTGTATACGGACTTCCCAAAGTTCACAAGATAAATTGCCCTGTCCGCCCTATTTTGTCCGCCATAGGTACAGCCAGTTACAATCTAGCACAGTATTTAGTACCAATCATCTCTCCTTTAACTACCAACGAGTACACAGTTAGGGATTAATTTACATTTGCCAAGGAACTTTGTAACTTCACTCATTCCGGTTGTATAATGGCTTCATTTGATGTAACTAGTTTATTCACCAACATTCCCATAAACGAGACAATTGACATATGCACTTCAGAATTATTTGAAAATTAAATAATTGTCAACGGATTCTCCAAAGATCAGTTCCATAAGTTACTTTCATACGCCGCTAAAGACAGTCTTTTCATTTTCAATGGTTCATTTTACAAACAGGTAGATGGTATTTCTATGGGTAATCCTCTCGGTTGCAGTCTCGCTAATTCATTCTTAGTTTATCACGAAACACAATGGCTTGACAACTGTCCTATAGAATTCAAACCTTTGCTCTACAGACGTTACATAGATGACACATTCGTTTTATTCCAGTCTCCCGATCACGTTCCAATTTTTTTAGCTTATCTAAATTCACAACATGAAAACATTAAGTTCACTTCAGACACTGAAACAAATGGTAAACTCCCCTTCCTAGACATAAATATTAACAGAACACCTGACTCATTTAATACTTCAATATACAGGAAACCAACCTTCACAGGTTTAACGACAACATTTAATTCATCTATCCCGATACAGTACATTTAATTCATCTATCCCGATACAGTACATTTAATTCATCTATCCCGATACAGTACATTTAATTCATCTATCCCGATACAGTACATTTAATTCATCTATCCCGATACAGTACATTTAATTCATCTATCCCGATACAGTACATTTAATTCATCTATCCCGATACAGTACATTTAATTCATCTATCCCGATACAGTACATTTAATTCATCTATCCCGATACAGTACATTTAATTCATCTATCCCGATACAGTACATTTAATTCATCTATCCCGATACAGTACATTTAATTCATCTATCCCGATACAGTACATTTAATTCATCTATCCCGATACAGTACATTTAATTCATCTATCCCGATACAGTACATTTAATTCATCTATCCCGATACAGTACATTTAATTCATCTATCCCGATACAGTACATTTAATTCATCTATCCCGATACAGTACATTTAATTCATCTATCCCGATACAGTACATTTAATTCATCTATCCCGATACAGTACAAACGAAATTTAATCTTAACGTTAGTCACCCGTGCTTACCACATTTGTTCCTCATATTTGTCTTTTCACAATGAACTCGAATATCTCAAACACATTTTACATTCTAATGGTTTCCCTATTTCATTCATTGAAAACTGTTTCGGTAAACAACTAAATAAACTTTTCCAAGTCCCGAGCCCCGTACCGACTGCTAAAAAGGCAGTAATATTTTTCACTATGCCATTTTTAGGACCATCAAGTTACTCGATACGCCATAAAGTCACAAAATTGATTCGTTGCTTCTATCCCCAAGTGTCCCTCAGAATAATATTCAAACCTACCAATACTTTGTCTCGTCATTTCAAATTCAAAGATCGTATCCCGGATGTTCTGCAATCCTCTATTGTTTATCAATATAAATGTAGCTGCTGTAATGCAACTTATATAGGCCAATCAAAACGGCACTTAAACACAGGGTTGCGGAGCACCTGGGTCGATCTTATAGAACTGGACTTCCCATTTCTAAACCATCCTTTTCAGCTATTCGAGACCATTGTGAACCTTTAGGCCATTCCATTAACAAAACAGATTTTTCAGTAATTTTCAGTTGTTCTGGTGACACTACCCGGTTAATAGCAGAGTCCCTCCTCACTCACCATCTTAAGCCCACCTTGGGCACCCACGAATTCTCCTCCAACCTATTATGTTTCTAAGGTATTGTGTACAGTTTAGCCTACAATATCTACACGTAGTTCACATATGGTTTAGCTGTTTCTGTTGCTTGTGTTTGTTTCTATCTCTTTTTTCGCGATTTCTAACTTTTTATGTTTTTCTAAATCATTATTAAAAATATATTTGCTTTAAATGTCAACAAAATGTAGTAATACATTTATTTCTTATTGCTTTAGGTCTGATGATGACATATGTTAATGTCGAAACGTTACCGGTACCAGAATAAAGATGTTCGTGTTTACCTTGGTGTTGCTCGCCCTTATAAGACTCCGCTTCCCCCGAGGAGAATCTATTGCCACTACTATATATATATATATATATATATATATATATTTTATATAATTATACAGTAACTGTATATATGCTGAGCTGGTATGGTCATGTTGAAGGAATGGGAGATGAAAGGCTTACAAAGACAAAATGTGAGTCAGATGCAAAGGGAGATAGAAGGGCAGGAAGACCCCCAATGAGATGGAGAGACTGTGTAAGAGGAGCTTTGGATGATAGAGGAATGACTATAGATCAGGCAAAGGAAGTGGTAATAAACAGGAATGAATGGAGAATGCTTGTGAATAGTTGACTGAACACTTGGTCATTTGGGGGAAGGGGTTGGGTGCAAGTTGGACTAGATAATAGTCCATCAGGCGCCTGGCCCGGGAAGACGATTAATGTGAAGGGTGCGCCTGTAAGTGTGGTGGGCGGGCTTGTGGCTTCGGCTCCGCTGCATGTCTGCCTGCCGAGATCAGAACCTCTCCGGGTGGTTTCGGGCCGGGGGAGTGCTGGAGCGACCTTGGTGACCCTGGTCTCTGGGTCTTCTCCTGGATGACCTAGATGTGTGTAAATTTGTGTATTATCTGTGTTTGTTCGTTGTTTTATGTTGTTTTTGTGTTTTCCCTGTTCTTGCTCTGTCTTGAGTCGGCCACCCCCAAGAAAAAAGGAAAACAAAATAATAAAATATAATCAAATAGAAAATAAAAATAAAAATAGGAAAAATGGGGATTGGGCCTGAGCATATAAATAGATAGATAGATAGTATACATATATATATATATATATTATCTACCGTACATATACAGGGTGTATTACAAACACTGTTGCAGACTATGGCGAACACATTGTAAAATGGAAGATGAACATACCATATACAGTATTGTCGTATATCATTTTCCGAGAAATGTGTTTTTAATAAGATATATGCCGTTTTGGAAATGTAGCAAAACAGGCTTATGAGTAAATCAATAAATAATTAATACATGATAAACATGTTTGCTGTGGACTTAACTAAATATAAAGTATAGGTTTACCTATTCACACATTAGTAATTACTTAACGAAAGTATGAAGTATCGTAGAATATGGTGATGATAATATGTGGTTAGCAGAAAAAATACTAATTATTTGAGGGGGATACATTAAACTTGGTGAAAACTGTGGAAATACGATCCTGTTTACTCGCTCTCGCCCTCTCCGAATATGCATAATTTGGCTCTACACCACTCTAAATGTCTAGCAATCAATTCATTCATCAAGTTACTTATTAATTAATATTCCAATTCTAGTGTAACATTTTATTATTTATTTGCAGTATATTCATATTTCTTCCTCTCCTAATTAAAGAGCTCCATCAGTCTTCTTGTCTTGTGATGTTAAGTATTTTAATCAGACGATGATTTTTGTATTGAGTAGATGAAGTTAAGTAGCCAGATTATATCTTATTTCATAAATCACACAAACGGCAAAGTTGCTTACATTAAGTGTCTCTCCCAAAGCTGAATGATAAGATCCAAATATAACAATATATTTATCATAATTTGTGTTTATTATATTGTTGTTGTTGTACAATAGTGTAGTGAAAGGGATAGGAGGAGAAGGTGTTTGTGAGAGCTAACTGGATTACTCTGTGTAGGTGAGACACAATCAGAAGCAAAGAGGTGAGCCTGATAAATGAAACTGGAGTTCCAACAACCCCTTATCACATGCCCCTGGGAATTGTCCTGCTCGATTGGTGTCTACAATCTCCCCAATTGAAATCTTTGAAAGAAACTCAAAGAATCCAGGAGGTTTCACATAAAAGTTTGAATCTGTTCTCAAAAAGCAGACTGATGGTTGCTTTAAAATAGTAAAAGGCTTCCACAAAGTCAAGAAAAATGTGCTATTCCCATATATCAATAATATTCAAACTCTTGGACATGGAATGAAAATAAATAAGAAAACGGCTAACCTAGATGGAAACCTAGAGTGGAACAAACTGCCAACGAGAGTGGTGGAGAGCGACACAATAAATGCTTCTAAGATAAGGCTAGACCTCTATCTAGAGGAGGCTTGGGTGATATGATGGGGACAAATAAATATAATAATAATAATAATAATAATTAAATATGCAAGCAACCTTGTCCGGGCTTCAAGCGGTTTTGCAAGCAGGGTATTGTGTTGAATATAAGAGCGGTGTCACAGATATCAAAAGATCATTTAACTTATCGGGCATGGAGAAACTACAGAAGGAACAGATTGTAGCCATTTCGGCTGTGGACATTTAGGAGTGTAGCTCTTTTGGTTGTGCCTGTTGATGAGTGTGGCTGTTTTCTGGTTGTGGCCATGTATAAGTGTGGCCATGAATGTTGTGATAATTTTATAATTCTGGCTTTTGTTTTAGACTTTTAGCCTCTCGTAACAGAGTTGTGGATATGTGAAATAGGCTACTGAGTGCTACAATGGGATCAAGAACAATAAAGAGCTTCAAGATAAAATATGGATGAGATAGGTTGGGTGTGAAAGGGATCTGCCTTTTGTGGGCCACTTGTTTCTCTGTAGATTCCCAAATTGCATGTGTAAGGGATCTGCCTCATTTGTACCGGTGTGCAAACAAACAAGAGCGAGAGAGGGAGAGACTGGCTGTGCTAGGGATCTGCCTCTATTTGTTTCGTATATTTAGTTATAGATATGTTGAATAGGCTACCGAGTGCTAATAGTGGGATCAAGAACAATAGGGTTCCAACATAAAATTAGATAGGATGAGATGGGTTGCGTGTGAAAGGGATCTGCCATGTGTGGGCCAATCGGCTCTCTCCCGTTTTCTTATTTTTCTTGTGTTCTCATTTGTTCGAGGGAGAAAGAGAAGCGTGGCGAGAGAGAATAGAATGTCGTAAACGTAAGGAAGACAGCGATAAATGAGAGAGAGAGAGAGAGCGCGGGATGGGTGGGGTTTGAAAGGGATCTTCCGTGTGTGAGCTAATCGGCTCTCTGCAGACCCCTGTTTTCGTAGGTTCTCATTTGTTAGAGAGGGAGAGCGCCTAGGATGTCGTAATCGTAAGGAAGACAGCGATAAATGAGAGAGAGAGAGAGATAGCTGCCTAATTTGTACAGGGGTGCAACCAAACAAGAGCAAAAGAGAGAGTGAATGGTTGTGTAAGGGATTTGCCTTTAATTGTTTGGTAACACAGCTGTAGATATGTGGAATAGGCTACCGAGTGTCTTGTGTGGGCCAATTGGCTCTCTGCTGACTTCCAATTTCTTATGTTCCTATTTTTTACAATTATATCTTGTTTGCAGGTATATGATAACATTGGTGTATAGTAAGTAGTGTAAGTAACATATAAAGCTTATGAGATGAGTTAGGTGTGAATGGGATCTGCCTTGTGTGGGCCACTTGGCTCTGCTGACTCCCATTATCATCTTGGTTGCATGTGTAAGGGATTTGCCTAATTTGTATAGGTGTGCAAACAAACGAGCGAGAAAGAGATTGGCTGTGTAAGGGATCTGCCTCTATTCATTTGGTAATAGTTGTAGATATGTGGAATAGGCTACCGAGTGCTATAGTGGGATGAATAACAATAGAGCTTCAACATTAAATATGATGGGACAAGATGGGTTGGGTGTGAAAGGGATCTGCCGTGTGTGGGCCAATCGGCTCTCTGCAAACTCCAGTTTTCTTATGCTCTCATTTGTGTGTGAGAGAGAGAGAGAACATGGCGATAGAGAATAGGATGTCGTAAATATAAGGAAAACAGAGAGAGACAGAGCGATAGCGAGTGGGATGGGTTGCTCGTGAAAGGGATCTGCCGTGCGTGGGCCAATCAGCTCTCTGCAGACTCTCATTTGTGTGTGAGAGAGAGAGAGAGAGGAAGAGTTTATAAGATAGGTTGGGTGTGAAAGGGATCTGTTTTGTATGGGCCAATTGCCTCTCTGCTGACTCCCATTTTTTTACGTTCCTATTTCTAACAATTATATCTTGGTTGCAGGTATATGATAACATTGGTGTATAGTAAGTAGTGCAAGTAACATATGTGTATGAGATGGGTTGGGTGTGAAAGGGATCTACCTTGTGTGGCCCACTGGCTTTCTACAGGCTCCCATTTTCATCTTGGTTGCATGTGTAAGGGATCTGCCTAATTTGTATACCGGTGTGCAAATGAGAGAGAGAGAGAGAGAGAGAAATTGGCTGTGTATGGGATCTGCCTCTCGTAACAGAGTTGTAGATATGTTAAATAGGCTACCGAGTGCTATAGTGGGATCAAGAACAATAGAAAGCTTCAAGATAAAATCAGATAGGGATATGGATGAGATGGGTTGGGTGTGAAAGGGTTCTGCCTTGTATTGGCCACTTGTCTCTCTGCAGGCTCCCATTTTCATCTTGGTTGAATGTGTAAGGGATCTGCCTCATTTGTACCGGCGTGCAAACAAACATGAGTGAGAGAGAGAGAGATTGGCTGTGTAAGGGATTTGCCTCTATTTGTTTGGTAACAGAGTTGTAGATATGTGGAATAGGCTATAGTGCTATAGTGGGATCAAGAACCATAAAGCTTCAACAAAAAATTAGGTAGGATGAGATGGGTTGGGTGTGAAAGGGATCTGCCATTTGTGGGCCAATCAGCTCTCTGCAGACTCCCGTTTTCATATGTTCTAATTTTCTCATTTGTGAAAGAGAGGGAGAGAGACCACCACCATATCCCCACGATTCAATAAGGCCTAAATTACCGTACCACTGAACTGTCAACGCATCTCACCCCTTCTCTCGTATTCTACCCCCCTTATTTACCCTATCATTTCCGTCTTATTTACTGTTTATGGCCTAGTTATTAGTGTTCACTCTTCACATAGGTCTCCTGCTACTTCTGCATGCATACATAATAGCATGAAAGTGATCAATACACGCAATTGTAAGCTATGTATCTCCTATATGGAAGTGGGTAACTTTGGAGGGGGAGGTGGTGAGTAACTTTGCAGTGCTGTCATTTTTACCGCTACATTATACATTACCGCTAGATGTCGAGGTATTTACTTCAATCTAGCAGCCATTTGTTTATATCTAGAGACATTTACTAGGGATAATTTGAAAATTTCAGACATTCTAATCATATTACATTGTTAAATTTGCAAAACAAACAAGCCAAAACTCTTTAGAGATTGCGGCATTATTCTAGCATTGTTTGACTATGTAGCAACATGCTAGCGACTTTTGAGAAAGGATCTAGCAGTATTTTGTGGTAACACTTAAGTACCTGGCTGAAGATGGCCCCATTTCCCTATTCCTTATTCGTAATACTGTAATAACACTCCCTAGGCAATATTATCTATATGAATTGACTTGCACCAATTATACTGTATACATCTTATTATAAAGAGTATTCATTAAAATATCCAATGGTATCATTAGATCCATTATAATAACTTTAAAGTGTTATTATTTCGAATAAGGAATAGGGAAACGGGAACCACCTTCAACCGGGTCATTTAATATAGGGTTGAGGGAGGAAGGTTAAAATACGAGTCACACAGGTAATTGTCAAGACTTTGAAGATCCAGATCATTGTTATTAACCCTCTCCGTAATATATGACGTGATCGCGTTATATGGTTGTACGCCCAAGAGTATCATATGACGCGATCGCGTCATATGAACCTAGTGAAGTAGCTCAGTAAGTAAGTTATACGATACATTTGCGTCATATTGAGCTCAGTAAGTTCGGTAAGCTAGATCAGAATCTGTCGGTTGGTGGCAACCCCAAATACCTCCGACTTCTACCGGTACCTCAGTGTCAGAGAAAGTTTTGTGAGGGAAATACCGGGCACTTCGCCACCCCATCAGTAAATTAGCAACTTATGTCGTACAGGGTTAAAGTAAGCATTTGTCAAAGTAAGGAATTGTTAATAACCTTAGCCAATACTCTGCTATTCACCAAAAATAAATGTTAATTATAATTATTGTTTGGTAGGGTAGGTATGTATAGGTAGGTTGGTTAAATAATTGGTGGAATTCGTAGGGATTCAATCTATTTTGAGAGAGTTAAATTTAAACAAATGTATGGATCTGAATGATGAATTGGAATATTATTAACCCCTGTCCAATGGGGATGTTTGTAACTTCTACTACCTGGCATGTGGGCATATTTACCCTAAACGAGCTTCATTCCATACTCATTTTCATGCATAAATAAGAGCCAGAGCATCATACAATTATGTATCCGTGTGAAAGTGCGATAATAGAGCTTTCCAATGACACCTGAATCATCCTTGTACGACCAAGGGTTATCCTGTAGCGATCGCGCAACACGAGGGGTAAAACCCTAAAATACGGTAATTTTTCCAGAGTTTTTTCCTGGTCTCGCGAGGCCGTGGGTGTGGAATGGTGCGGAGGTACTGTCAGTCGCGGCACTGGGTCCGTGCCGAGCGGTCAGAGCCCATCTATTGTCCTCCCAACGCGTGGACTCTCTCTCAGAGCCGATAATGTGCTCAACATCCCTTGCGACATATGTCGGGCACCGCAGGGGTGGCCATGATTCTCTCACTTGACGTATGTTGGGCCCCGCGGCTTGAGTGTTAAGCAAAACTAGGGGATGCAGGGAAGCCTAGACTGAAGACTGAAAATGTTGTGTGGGTACCGAGTACGGTATTAAAGTAATTTAAGAATGGACAGTTTTCAATGCTGCGGCCAAACTATTCCACCAATTTCTATTCGTTTGGAACCAAAACGTTCGGAATTGCGACCCTCAACCAACTACGCAAGCATGGCTTTGATTATTCGCGCAGTTTTCAAGATAAGGATTTTTAAGTGTATTTCAAGGTTTTTTCAAGATTGTCCAAAACAAAACAAAAAACACGTGCAAAGCAAAACCTTTTCCATAACATTTGTGGAGCATTAGTAGTGGAATCCATATACCAAAACCCAATCACTTTCTTTGAGTGGGATAGACGGTATTCAAGTTTTAAATATTTCGGGAAAATGGCTGCCACAGACCTGTTTGGCCGCCAATTTGGATGTTTATATAATCAAAAGTTGCCCAATAGAGAAACGCACCTTGTGTGAAAGTTTGGTACTGATCCAAAAAATCGGTTCCGGAGTTATTGTGTAAAAACCGGCATGGAAAAATAATTAGGAAGAATAAGAAGATTTAATAATTACAATAGGAGTTCCCCGCTAGGGCTCGAACCCTAATTATACATATTATATATACTGTATATATACATAATAGTTTTAAACCCTCTAGTAGCGGGTCCCGCCCTAAGTCGGGTTAGAGAACCATAGTCTAAACAGCGGGTCCCGCCTTAAGTCGCAAGAGATGTTGAGCACATTATCGGCTCTGAGAGAGAGTCCACGCAGTGGGAGGACCGCAGGCGGGCTCTAACCGCTTGGCCTGGGCCTAGTGAGGTAACTGCCGTCACTACCACATCCCAACACATCCCTGGTCCCGCGAGACAGGGTAAAAACTGAGGATATTACTGTATTTTAGGTTTTTTCCCTTCGTGTTGCAACATAGTTGCAAGAAAACCTGAGGTCGTACAAGGATGATTCAGGTGTTATTGGAAAGCTCTATTATCGCCCATTCACGGATACATAATTGTATTACGCTCTGGCTCTTCTTTGTGCATGCAAAAGAGCATGGAATTAAGCTCGTTTAGGGTAAATATGCCTGCTTGGCAGGTAGTAGATGTTACAAAAGGACCCGATTTTTAGGGGTTAAGGCCGGACAATCTAGTAAGGATCTCGGAGTCTGTGTATCTATGTTACTCTTTGTAACTCTTGGACTGGTCTAGCAAAGCCTGCGACCCTAATCCGATTGAACATGTGTGGGCTAGTATAGTCAATTCCTGGGATCCAAATCGGGAGAGGACCCGGGAACAACTTCTCTAACACATCATGGCGGAGTGGGAAACCTTGACGGGGAAACCCCGTCTTCTACAGAATCTTGGGTCATCGATGACAAATCAATTACGGGAGGTGATTGAGCGAGAGACACTGGGTAAGTTACTAGGCCTAATTTAGTAAATTTTTATATCTTTCGATATTCATGTTCTTATGTATTTGGCTTAGAATACCATGTAACAAGATAATACATGCAATATATAATTGTGTTGATCATTTTTAACCCCCATGGAAGGGTTATGCTATACACAAGCAAACACACACCAAAGCTACACCTTTCAAACCCCTGATGACCTTCCTCTTACAACTTAACCCTCTCACAACCATATGACGCAGAGGTTGCCAGATTAGCAATAAGAAATAGAGTTCTCTCACTCTTATAATTACCTCTCCAAAATTAGTTTTCTGCCCACAGCTAACTCAAATACAACTGCAGAGGTTGAAGTAACTAAACTAAAGGTTTCTAAATACCCCTGATGGTAACAAAGGATTTAAAGTATCCCTAATAGGCTCAAAATTGCTTAAAGAACGTGAGAGGGTTAACCCCCCTCTCTCCCTCTCTCTCAGCTACTACGATCTGCTGAGAGTGGGCAAGTAAATCTCGCAGCTGGGTGCACGTCACCGTCACCGTAAGGGATATTGACGTCTATGAAATGAAGGGCAAAATCCATCATAAAAGCGCAATGAAACCGAGCACTCCTCTGTGGAAGTAATGTGACCTAAACATTTGATTGCCATCCCTAAAGCATACTAAAAATCAATATTTACCACACGAACTGAAAGCACAATTCAATGAAATATTCTATGAGGAAAGTGGAGACAGTGTAGATCATATTTACACACATGGTTCAGTGAGCCATTTTAATATTGAAGGTGGATCTGGTGCAGTAATAACATTAATAAGGAATAATAGATTTATACACGAATGTGAAACTGGCATATACTCCAAAACTGGTCGTCATCAACGATACCAGAAATGATGATCCTCTATATAGCTCTGAAAACCATTGGACTTGTACTGTTTATGGGGCCAAGGTACTGACACACAGATAATACATGATGAGGGATTGACTAACAGCGTTAGCAAATGCTTGAATAAAAGGGTGAAAGGAGGAGGGGTAGACTAAAGGAGAAATGTGAGGCGAATGAGAGAGAAGCTTTAAACTTAAGAGACCAAGACATCTGGGGTGAAGGAGGCTTTTAAGGAACAAAGAAGAAGAGGGGGGGGGGGGTGATATGTACTTTACCATACAATGAGAGGTGTGTAAATAGAACCCAAGTCGAGACCTAACTGTGAAGGATCATTATATTGGCCAACGGGAGAGACAGAGATTATATAATCCTATTTGTCTGTCTGTCTGTCTCGTATATTGCTAACAAAAGAACTCTAATAATATCGTAACGGAGATAGATAAAATACTGCACTAATACCAAAGATCAAATATAGTTGCTGATGAATATACGTACACACATACAGTACATAGTCATTCTCCATACGTTTTCCCAGCCGCTCTTAAAATCACTTCTGGATGGACTCATTTGAACATTTGTGATGGTTTTAGGGAGCGTAATTATGTGTAGCCAAGTGTTGGCCTTGCTATCAGGTAACCCAGGTGTGCATTAATTTTGTCGGCCAGATAGAAACTTGTCACATCCACGTACAACATTACGTAATGGTGGTGAAGGGGTTAAGATAATTTACCAAAAATCTTCCAAATACCAAGATAAACATTGTAGGTATATTGTTGTAGGTAGGTTCTAGGTGTATTGATGGTATAATATATACAGGTATATATTAGGGGCAGGGGGCTAGGAGTCCTCCTCCCCTTGTAACATTTTCCTACTAATCGAGACAGAGAAAGGGGCGAGGGAACGCGAAAGTGGTCCCGGACCCTGAAAATTGGAACCCTTGAATGTTGTTTCTGTTCGGGCTCTGTCTCGAGTCAGCCACCCCAAGCAATGGGGTTTGTGCCTGAGTATATACATACATGCATACGTATTGTTTTATACATGGTTAAATAATGCTTGTAGAATAATGGAATTTAAATGCATCATATATGTTCATTATAACTCGTCATCGATCTGAGTTTCTAATTCAAAGAGAGAGAGAGAGAAAGAGAGAGATAATAACATTCAAAATTGCTATGCATTTCAGTTTGAACACATTAAATTCCACATTAAACTACTTCTTTATCTATAATATTAATCCACCCGGTGACAATTGGCTGGTCCCCCAAGACAACAACCACGAACAATAAAGACCACCAGTACACCCTGGGTTATTATATTCCGTCATCATAGTGATATATATAAGGTAACAATAAAGACCACCAGTACACCCTGGGTTATTATATTCCGTCATCATAGTGATATATATATAAGGTAACAATAAAGACCACCAGTACACCCTGGGTTATTATATTCCGTCATCATAGTGATATTTATAAGGTAACAATAAAGACCACCAGTACACCCTGGGTTATTATATTCCGTCATCATAGTGATATATACAGTATAAGGTAACAATAAAGACCACCAGTACACCCTGGGTTATTATATTCCGTCATCATAGTGATATATATAAGGTAACACTAAAGACCACCAGTACACCCTGGGTTATTATATTCCGTCATCATAGTGATATATATAAGGTAACAATAAAGACCACCAGTACACCCTGGGTTATTATATTCCGTCATCATAGTGATATATATAAGGTAACAATAAAGACCACCAGTACACCCTGGGTTATTATATTCCGTCATCATAGTGATATATATAAGGTAACAATAAAGACCACCAGTACACCCTGGGTTATTATATTCCGTCATCATAGTGATATATATAAGGTAACACTAAAGACCACCAGTACACCCTGGGTTATTATATTCCGTCATCATAGTGATATATATAAGGTAACAATAAAGACCACCAGTACACCCTGGGTTATTATATTCCGTCATCATAGTGATATATATAAGGTAACAATAAAGACCACCAGTACACCCTGGGTTATTATATTCCGTCATCATAGTGATATATAAAAGGTAACAATAAAGATGGCTAAGGGTTAATAAATGCAATCAAAAGAAAATAACAAAATAATATGAATTTACAGAAAACTCCGTAATAATTAATTATTAACTGATCACTAGATAGCCTAAACTTATAATAATGCACAATATCAATAATAGGCTAAAGTAGGGACAGACTTATATACGCAACACTCAAATCACCGGAAACAGCTTGCAGGTACCTTAAAATCGGTTGAAGGTAGCCAGGAGAGATAATTGTATCACTTCACAAGGTATATATCACTATGTACAGGCAAGAGAGAGAGGTGTAATGCTAAGAGCTGGTCAGTTGAATCTGGAGTCAGACTGAGAGCGGGCCGCACGTAATATATAGGCCTCACGAAACCAGAATATTCTACCACGATCCCGACCATACGAGATTGCAGGCGCTGCTGCCTCTGTACGAGACATGATCACGTGAAATGAATGACGCAATCTCTACTCCCACTTACGTATCAAATGACACTCCAAAATGTGAATATTAACCCTATCACTTTGCACTTATATATTGTATATATTATTTTAATTCACATTACATAACACTTCCCCCCTAAAGAAAGAAATTTACAGGGGAAATGTGTATTGCTTCAAAACAATTAGGCTACAATCTAGACAAGCAATCTGCAATTACATTTTCTTTCCCTTTAATATGCCTTATATCTAAAGGATATTCTTGAAGAGGCAGACTCCACCTGGTCAATCTCTGATTCTTATCTTTAAATTAACTAAGAAACTTTAGTGGGTTGTGATCAATATAAATAACAATAGGATCTGGGCCTGAACAAAAATATAAAGAAAAATGTTGCAATCCCAAAATCAGAGCCAAAAGTTCCTTCTCAATAGTTGAATATTTCTTTTGGGGTGGAGTGAACTTCTTGCTGTAATAAGACACAGGATGCTCAATACCTTGGTCATCCTCCTGCAACAAAACTGTCCCAGCTCCTGTATCACTAGCATCCACAGCCATTTTAAAGGATTTGTCAAAGTTAGGGGTAGAAAGCACTGGCTGACTCAACAGGATAGCTCTGAGTTTGTTGAAAGAGGACTCACACGCTTCGTTCCATTCAAATTTAACTTCCTTTTTCTGAAGATCTGTGAGTGGTGACACAAGGATTGAAAAATTTAGAACAAACCTGCGGTAATACCCTTACCATATCGAGAAATCTTTGCAATTCTTTTCTATTCTTAGGTCTGGAAAGATCATGTATCACCTGAACTTTAGCCCCTGGTGGCACAACTTGTCCATTACCAATCACATAACCCATATACTGTACTTTAGCTTGACCAAATTCCCATTTTGATAAATTTGCAACAAGGTTAACCTGAACCAAACGATCAAGAAAGTTACTGATATGGTATAGATGATCTTTCCAGGTGTCACTAAAGATCAATACATTATCAATATACACAACACATCCTTCCAAACCCTCGGCTACAATGTTCATGAGATTTTGAAATGTCGCAGGTGCATTTTTCATACCATATGGCATCACAGAACATGCAAAAGTCTTATCAAGAGTTACAAAACATGAGATATCCCGAGCACGCTGAGTCATAGGTACTTGCCAATATCCCTTTAACAAGTCAAACTTACTGATGTACTGTGCCTTTCCAATCGTATCTATACAATCTTCCATGCGAGGTATTGGGTAGGTGTCTGTTTTAGTGATCTGGTTAACACGTCTATAGTCAATACAGAGCCGTTGTGATCCACCTGGTTTAGGAACTAAGGTGACAGGAGAACTCCACTCACTTTGGCAGGGCTCAATCATCTTGTGGGTGAGTAGGTAGTCAATCTCCTTCTGGATCAGGGGAACCTTTAAGGGATTCACACGGTAGGCTGGCAGCTTAATTGGCTTTGCATCTCCAACATCAACATCATGCATCAACACGGTTGTCCTTCCTGGAGTATCCCGGAACACTTGATGGTATTTCTGGAGTAGAGCCGAGAATTCCTGCCTCTCCTCAGGGGTTAGATGAGATAACTTAGTCTCCAGATCACTCATGATATCAACTTTCTGCCCCAGGCTATCACTCAAGTTCATACTGCATGGGAGTGCCTCACTTTCGGGGTCTTGAGGAACAGCTACAGTGCAGACGGGTTTATCAGGGTCTCTTCTGTGGTACAATTTTAGCATGTTGACGTGACAAAGTTGTTTGCTCTTCCTACGATCTGACGTGGCAATAACGTAGTTTACATCACTGGCTTTCTTCTCCACCATGTATGGTCCACTAAACTTGGCTTGAAGAGGTTGTCCGTGTACTGGCAGCAGAACTAGGACCTGATCACCTGGCTGAAACTGGCGTACTCTTGAGTTCTTGTCATACCATGTTTTCATCTTCTCCTGAGCAGCTCCAAAATTATCTCGAGCTAGCTGGAACGCTGTTGATAACCGCTCCTTAAAGTTCGCCACATATTCCAGTAGGTTGACGTCATCAGATTCCGACAGCCAAAACTCCTTCAACAACTCCATAGAACCTTTAACTTCATGCCCGAAGAGTAGTTCAAAAGGTGAGAAGCCTAGTGATTCATTTGGAGACTCTCTTGAAGCAAACAGCACAAAAGGAAGACCTTTGCCCCAATCTTTCTGGTGTTCCAAGCAGTACTTCCTCAGCATAGATTTGAGTGTCTGATGATATCTCTCCAGAGCTCCCTGTGTTTGTGGATGATATGCAGAAGACGTAATCTGTGTGATGCCCAACTATTTCAAAGACTGCTTAATAACATTGGACATAAAATTGCTCCCTTGATCTGACTGTACTTCCTTAGGCAATCCAAATCTGGTGAAGAACCCAAGCATTTCTTTCACTACATTCTTCGCCGAAATATTTCTGAGAGGGATTGCTTCTGGATAACGAGTAGCCATATCAATGAGTGTCAGCAAATAGGAAAACCCTGAAGAAGTCTTGGGAAGAGGTCCTTCAATATCAACTAACACCCGGGTGAATGGCGCCTCAAAGGGAGGAATGGGAACGAGTGGTACAACTTTCTCTTTTTGATTACACTTCCCCACTACTTGACAGGTGTGACACGATTTGCAATACCAGGAAACATCCTTGAAAATACCTGGCCAGTAAAAATGCTTCAGAATACGGGCTGCAGTCTTCCTAACTCCCATGTGTCCTGCCAAACTGGAGTCATGAGCCACCCTAATGATATCCTGCCGACAAACTTGAGGGATGATAATTTGATGCACAACCTCCCATTCACAGTCTGCTGATGACGTTGGGGGTCTCCACTTTCTCATTAATACTCCTGACTTAAAATAGTAACAAGTAGAAGCACTAGCTGACTCTTCCTCACTACAAGCAGAACTAGCTAAACCTTCCAACTCTGGGTCAGCCTGCTCCAACTCTACCAACTCATGAGGCGACAAATTATCCACACTGCGGGGAACTGCTTCATCCTCTGAATGGTTTAAATTAGCAAGGAAAGTATCAGCCAAGAGAACATCATCATCTTTATCACCCTCTAAATCACTAGTAACTTTAGATTTTGCCCTAGTGACAGCACATGCAGGAAACACATCAGAGGAGCCGTCCTCGACTCCAGCCACCGGCTCACTGGACAACCGAGGAGCTGGACAAACCCGACCCCCAGCAATGTCGTTGCTAAGGAGAAAAGTCACACCAGGCATAGGAAGTGTCTCAACCAATCCTACCATAACTGGACCTTGAACAAAATCAGACTCAAGATTCACTCTGCACAAAGAGACAACAAAATAATTACTCCCTAAACCCTGCAACATTACAGTTTCACCAGAGGAATTATTAGAGCCTAAAACACTGGTCACTAGTAGGGATTGGCAAGCACCTGTGTCTCGTAAAATTTTAACAGATTTCCTGTCACTGCCATTAAATAAACTGACAAAACCATCAGACATGAAATTTGCATAGGAACTCTTGAGAGTGTCACCCACATCACTGCTCAAAAGAGGAGCTTTATCAGTAGAGCTTACGTTACCCTTTAAAGCACTGAAAGCAGGTACAACAGAATTACTGCTCAAAAGAGGAACTTTATCAATAAAGCTTTCGTTACTCTCCAAATCACTCAAAGCAGGTAAAACAGAGTCATTTATAAGACATTGGGAACACTCAAGAGTGGACACCAGACCAACTGACAGAACATTTGCAGGCTTATTATTAGCATCACACTGTTTCTTGAAACATTTCTCAGCAACATGACCTAGCCTACCACAATAATTACATTTCTTCTTGGAGAAGTTAGAAATGGAACTAGTATTTCCTTCCTGGGAAACATTATCTTTACTCTCCTTCTTTACACCAGTACTCTGAGAAGAGGCTACATATATACTCTCATATCTCTTTATTTGATTACCTGTATAATGTTTGTGAGTGAGAACATACTCATCAGCTAAAATTGCAGCATCAGAAACAGTGTCTCCCTTTCTTTCATCGATATATAAACTGACATCCTTCCTGACACATCTTTTGAAGTCCTCCAATAAGATAATCTGCTTAACCCTTCCTACCCGGGCTGCCTTAGGTAAGGACAGCGCGGCTGAAGGGCCGCAACCCGGTATGCCTTATGTAAGGCATTTGCTTGAAAGCGTGCTTTAAATTTCTCGCGGGCAAATTTTACTTTGCGGGGGCGATCGTAGCTCCACCAAGCCTCAACTACCACGCTTATCAGTTCCTACGTTGCCGCCATTGAGAGCTACAGCAAAAAAATGAATTCCGACGCGTCCGATACTGTGCAATCTCCCGCGCGTCCCAGTGCTACCCCGCTTGCAACATCTACACCTCTGCCAACCGAGAAGAAAAGGAAAGTAAGGAAAGTGAAACGTTTGCTAAGTGACAGTGCAATACACCGTGAACTTTTCAACCAGGATTTGAGCAGTGGTGAAAGCTCTGTGGACAAAAACCTCTATATTCAGAGTAGAAGTGGGAGCGAAATTGACGATTTTGTGGGATTTGGTGCTGATGACAATGTTGATTTATTTGAGGGGGGTGATAGTAGTGATGATCCTGATGTGGAAGTGGTGGAGGAAGGTGCTATTGAAGTACCAAGTGTGCTAGAGCCAACCCCTTCGCCTAGTTTCGTAGGTCCGGGTAGGCCTAGCCCTAGCCCTACGCCAGGACCTTCCCCTTTGCCTGCCCGTACGCCCTTGAAAGTGGGTAAATACTTCTATAAACAGTCTTTAGTGAAAAGTGCAGCCAAGAAAGCACGCAGGGATGCAGAAAAAGTGAGGGAAGGCGTAGATAGTGAGAGTGACACCGACCCAGGCCTAGCAACCACCCGCATTCCTTTGTCACGACGCCTCGACCCGGGACGCCGGGAGGGCCACCCACAGCCCTCAGCTTCATCTGTCCCTCAAGATGACCAAAGGGCCTCTACAAGTGCGCCATTGGCCTCCCGCAGTGTGTCACCACAGGCCCCGCATCGTAGGTCATTATTTCCTGCGGAAAAGTCCCCGGCTAGCCGCAAAAGGAGCCCAACTCCCGAGGCCGAGGCTCCCATTGCTCAACCTCCCGCAGCCCCACGCCGCCGACGCCCGGTCTATTCTTCACCAGAGTTGACTCCTGAAGAGGCTGCTGACGACCCCGACATTGCCCAAGATGACCTGACGTCGCCTGAGGAAGAGGAAAACGAAGAGGAAGAGGAAGAGCGAGTCCCGACAAGAAGAGTCAAAGGACCTCGAGGTCGTGGACGTGGTCGGCCTGCCGACGCCGCTGCCCCTGGGCTTGGGCGTGCAGGGCGTCCGCCTGGGCATCCGCATGGCCAAGGGCGTGTGCCAGGGCGTCCAGGGCGTGTGCCTGCTGCAGCTCCACGTCCTCGTCCTCGACCTGCTGAAATGTTTGTGTGGTCAGATGGGGCGGATTTTGTGCCAGATTTTCCTGCCTTTGACGAGGTACAACAGGGTTCTGGGGTGTCACCAGCATATCCCTGTGGCCCAAATGCCACCCCCAGTGAACTTTTCTGTGGCTTCTACGACAATGAAGTCATGGAATACCTTGTCAAAGAGACAAATCACCACCAGGCTATCTGTTCAAACTTTCTTGGCAGGAAGACAAGTGCAAAGATGGTGGCATGGAGAGCTCTCACTGTGGCAGAATTATATGTGTTCTTGGCACTCACAATGCTGATGACACACATAAAGAAGCACGTTCTGGCCGACGACTGGATAACTGGCGACCTCACAACGACTCCAGCATTTGGCAAATTCATGTCAAGGGATAGGTACTTCGACATCCTCTCATATTTCCACCTGACAAATAACATGCATGTCCACGAGCCCGACACACTCTGGAAGATCAGGCAACTGTATGACATGATACGTCATCGGTTTTCCACCTACCTGATTCCATTTCAGAAGCTGTGCATCGACGAGTCTCTGGTCCTGTTCCGTGGTAGGCTGCACTTCCGACAGTATATCCCGTCAAAGAGACACCGCTTCGGCATCAAGCTCTTCGTCCTCTGCGACTGCAAGACGGGATATGTGCTCGACTTTATAGTCTACAGCGGCAAGGGTGGTGAAGTCCAGATTGACCCCCTCATTGGTTTTGGCGGCGCTGTGGTAAAGAGGATGATGGAGAGGTACTTCCATGACAACCACGTCCTCTATACTGACAATTATTACACGTCGCCTATCCTCGCCAAGTACCTCCATGACCGCAAGACCGGAACTGTCGGCACAGTGAAGGGGAAGAGGAAGGGCATGCCAGCCTACCCAACAAAAACGAAGAAGACGGACATATTCCATAAGAAGAGTGGCCCCATCCTCTCCATCCACTGGCATGACCAGCGTAAGGTCAACCTCCTCACCACATGCCACAAAGCAGAGATGGTCCCCACAGGGAAGGTGGACCGAAAAACTAAGAACCCTATCACAAAACCAGCTGCTGTTCTGGACTATAACCTGAACATGCGCCTCGTCGACAAGTCCGACATGCAGATGGGCTTCATAGACTGCCTGCGAACATCTTGCAGGTGGTACAAGAAGTTTGTCCTGCATACAGTAGATATGTCTGTCCTCAACGCGTACAACATCTACCGTTTGAGGTGTCCAGTCATCAAGTACAAGAGCCTGCGGACCTTCCAAAAGCAGCTGATACATGAGCTCCTGGTAAAACATGCGGGTACACCAGGGAGGCCACTACAAGGACCAGGCATGATGGACAGAATAGGGTGTGCCGACTTCATCAGAAAGCACCAGCTCGTCGCCCTTCCTTTCCAGGGTCCTAACAGCCGAATAAGGATGCAGAAGAGGTGCTATGTGTGCACCCGCACAACTCGACGACCAAGCAAACCCACAAAAACCACTTGGCAATGCCTCGAGTGTCAGGTGGGACTGTGTGCCGGCACCTGCTTCAATGATTTCCACACTCTGGCAAACTATTGAAGTGTAAGTGACAGTGATAGTGACACTCAATAATAATAATATAACTAAGTATAAGTGAAAGAGACACATAAGTAATAATAAGTGCCTTCAGAACAATATGAACAAGTGAAAGTGACACTAAAATATATATTCCTAACAATAAAGAAGTGAAAATTACACTATCAATTACCATAGTCCAGTATAAATAATCATAACTACTATAATAATGACTATAAAACTAAGTCTAAGTGAAAGAGACACACATAAGTAATAATAAGTGCCTTCAGAACAATATGAACAAGTGAAAGTGACACTAAAATATATATTCCTAACAATAAAGAAGTGAAAATGACTATCAATTACCATAGTCCAGTATAAATAATCATAACTACTATAATAATAACAATAAAACTTAAGTATAAGTGACAGAGACACAAATTACTTCAGAAAAATATATTTATTGAGTGAAAATATCATAATAACAATAATATATGGCATAATAAACAATAAAACACTAAAAAATCGCTTCCTGCCATAATTCAAGGTAGAGCGACGAGTCAAAACGTTCGTCGTAGCCTGGGCGTGAGCGTTCGGACGCGGCGAGGTAAATACGCGGCAAAAGTTACCTCCACTTCCATCACCATAACTCCTGAACTACTTGAGCTAAAATGCTCTACTCAACGCCATTCTACGCGGGAAGGTAAGGCGCCCATTTTGACATCTGTTTGATTATTGTAGGTAGTATATTAAGCGAGATTAGCCTTAGTTTACTTTTGTTGTGTTTTCAGCCAGATCGCCCGGATACAGCCTCCGTCCTTAAGAAAGGCTGCCCGGGTAGGAAGGGTTAAATTTATCAAAGTCAGCATTTACATTCTTAGAGTTTAACCATTGATCCAACAAATCTTCTTTAGTTTTGGCATACTCAACATTTGAAACCGTTAGCTGCCTTCTCAAACAATTGAAAGTATTTTGTTACATCAGATTCATTAAAGACAGGGACAAGTCTAACATTTTTGGCCACATCAAAAGTATCAGGCTTAGATGGCCTACTTCCACCCTGTTGCATACGGTACTCATGGTCTAACTTAGCAATTTCAATTGCCTGTTGAGCCTGTGCTTGTTGAGCCTATGCTTGTGCCTGTTGAGCCTGTGCTTGAGCTTGTGCCTGTTTTGCTTGAGCTTCCTGAATACGAGCTTGAATCTTTGCAAGTTCAATTTGTTTATCCATGTCAACTGGAGGAGTCGCATCAAAAAGCTTTTGATTAATCATAGCAACAATTTGATCCTTAGTGGCACTAGGTGGCTGAGCAATCTCCAGGTATCGTGCAACAATTTTCAGTTCATTTTTATTCCTACTTTCTACCTCAACAACTGTCTCAACACCGGCTACAAAACACCCAGCTTCCTCTAAAGTAGAAATGGTAAACATGATGAAAATGTAAATATCAC
The DNA here is from genome assembly GCA_037953745.1 of Lithodes maja. Taxonomy (NCBI): domain Eukaryota; kingdom Metazoa; phylum Arthropoda; class Malacostraca; order Decapoda; family Lithodidae; genus Lithodes; species Lithodes maja. Next base: position 81,894 of record JBAKBP010003067.1, on the reverse strand, counting down.
AATCACAAGCAAATAAATTAATATATTCTTAAACAAGTCCCGAAGATTCTGGCTCAAGGTCGTCAATGTTATGGTTATGGGCGAGGTGAAATGACACAAACAATACTCTAAATTTGAAATTCAAAACTGATGTCAAAACTCTCTCCAAAATATCCAGGTTCAAGGAAACTATAATAAAAATTCTTAGTTTAATTAAAATTAAATATTATAGAGTAACAATAAAATCAGTCTCTTCAGGACGAGCAATAAGAATATATAATGCACTACACTATCGAGTAGGCTCCTGACCTTTGACCAGTGAGGACGTACCCAGTGACCGCTCGTGACATACCTGTTTATCCCCTAGTGAGGTGAACATTCCTAGTGATGGCTTGTGCTGATGAGATTGTCACCTCTTCCCATGTTCTCCAGCTTTGTCTTGCTTTGCAAGAGAGGCTGGAGAATGTTGAGCTCGAGGTCCAATCTCTCAAGGACGAGAACTTAGCATTGAAGATGGCATTTGAGGAAAACAAAAATGCCACTGGTGTAGGAAACCCGGACTCTTCCTGGAAGGTGGCATCTTCAAGAGGAATGAAATTAACCTTCCAGAAGCAGTATGTGACGGTTAAAAACAAGTATAGCGCCCTGGATGACGAGTGTGATGGCAGTGAAGGGGGAAAGGAGGAAGGAGATGACCCGTCTTACAGCGGGGCAGTGAGAGGAGAGGGGAGGAAATCTGCAGCTACTTCTGCTGCTACTACTTCTGCTACAGGCCGGCAACAGAAAACAGCTAAGTCTATTTTAATTGTAGGGGATTCAATGGTTAAATACCTTGGTAGGGCTACTAACACACATGTTGGTAAAGTTGTCTGTCTGCCTGGTGCCGGAGTCGAGAAGGTGGCAGAAAAGCTAGATGGTGTCATGGAAGCGAGTGGAGAGGACCCCATCATCTTCCTCAACGCAGGGAGCAACGACATTTGGAAATGCAGGACTGAGGAGTTGCTCACCACGTACCAGGAAATGTTGGAGAGGATCAAGGAGAAGGGTGGAGTTCCTGTGGCACACAGTATCCTACCAAGAAGAGGGGTACAAAGGAGTACAAAGGAAATCAAGCAACAACAGATCCAGTGACCCTTCTAGGTTGCTTGTCCTCCAAAACACTGAGGATCAAGTGTCCAAACAGTGGTTTAGAGTGGGTAAGGGAACATTGGAAAGGGAATTACTGCCCTGGAACTAATGTCCGTGGCAGGATTAGGAAGTTAGTAGGGGACAGATGGGTTAGTAACTGAGGGGGGGATAAAATAAAGTTATTCATTTACAAACGCAGTCAGTCGCGGGTTTGATGCGAGATATTTGTCTAGGCGGAGTTTAAATGAATCAACGGTGATGCAGTCTATAACGTTTCGGGGAAGCCCATTCCACAAGTTGACAACTCGATTGAAGAAGAAATTCTTAGATTCGTGCGAGTTAAAAGATTTACCAATAATTTTGCAACCGTTTCCCCGCGTGTAATTAGATTGGTCGATAGTGAAGTACTTACTACAGTTCATATTGTCGATGCCTTTGATGATTTTGAACACTTGAATTAAGTCGCCTCTTAATCTGCGCTGGGTTAAAGGAAATAGATTTAATTCTCTAAGACGCTCTTCGTATGGTTTGTTCTTTAGGCTAGGTATCATTTTGGTAACTCTACGTTGAACTCGTTCTAGCTTGTTTATATCTTTTTGGTAATAAGGGCACCAGGATTGAACGCAGTATTCCAGAAGATTGCGGACTAAGGAATTGTAAAGGGTTAGGATAACTTCTTTGGATTTATGCTCAAATGACCTGCCTATAAAGCCAATTATTTTGTTTGCCTTCTTAACAACTTCTGAACATTGTTGACTCGGTTTTAGGTTACTCGATATTGTTACTCCCAGATCGGTTTCTCTGTTTACATTCTTAAGCTGAGTGCCATTCATCGAATAGTTTGCTTTCTCATTTAGGTATCCGATATGTAGTACTTTACATTTATCCGCATTGAAACTCATTTGCCAAATTTGGGCCCAACATGACAATTTATCTAGATTGTGTTGCATATCGTCAACTTGTTCTTTTGAGAGTACGCTATTTGCAATTTTTGTATCGTCAGCAAATTTTGAGATTGTACAGGTGAGACCCTCATCTATGTCGTTGATGTAAATTAGAAAGAGAATTGGTCCTAGTACCGATCCCTGGGGTACCCCGCTACTTACATTGGTCCATTTTGATGCCTTACCGTTTATGACTACTCTTTGCTTTCTGTCGCTGAGCCAATTTTCTATCCATTTCAACACACCGTCTTGTATTCCATGCGCTTTTAGTTTTAGCAGTAAACGTTTGTGGGGAACTTTGTCAAAGGCCTTTTGAAAATCAAGGTATATAATATCTACAGCTTTACTCTCATCGTAGAGGTTGAGGATATCGTGGAAGAAGTCTAAGAGGTTTGTTAAACAGGAACGTTTTTTACGAAAGCCGTGTTGAGTATCTTTAAGTATGTTATTTTCCTCTAAGTGATTTACGAGTCTGTCTCTTATGACCGTTTCTAGCATTTTACATACAACTGAGGTTAAGCTAATTGGACGATAGTTACTGGATAGGGATTTGCTGCCTTTTTTGAATATCGGTGTTACGTTGGCTAGCTTCCACTGATCGGGCATAGTTCCAGACTGCAAGGATTTATTGAATAGTAATGTCAGTGGTTTAGAGAGCTCATCCTTAGCTTCCTTTAGGACTCTAGGCGAGATTGTATCAGGTCCAGGCGTTTTATTTACCTTGAGTTTATCTAAACAATTCAATACTTCTCTCTCTGTAACGGTGATATTGCTTAAAACATCTGAATTATCAATCTGAATCGGCGATGGTGTAGGGATATCACTGAGGTCTTCTGTTGTAAAAACTGATGCAAAGAAGGTATTGAGGGCATTACTCATTTGTTCTTCGTCTTTGGTGTATTCTCCATTTTCATCGACTAACGGTCCAACAGTTGAAGTAACTACTTTTTTCTTTCTGATATAACTATAGAATTCTTTCGGGTTTGTTTTACTTTGATTCGCAATATGTAACTCTAAGGTCTTTTTACTTTGCTTAATTAACTTTTTGGCTTTGCGTCGTAGCTCTACAAATTTCAGCCGTTCTTCGTCATTTTGTGAGGATTTTAATCTATCATTAGCAAATTTTTTAGCAAGCAGGCAGTTTGAAATATCTTTATTCCACCATTTGGGCTTATTATTATGGCCTGGACGCCGAGTTTTCGATGGTATGCAGTCTTGCACTGCTTTTAGGTAAGTGGCTTCGAATAACTTCCAAGATGTATTTATGTCGTTATTGTGAATTAAAAAGCTCCAGTCAGTTTCTTTAAACATAGCTCTAAGTTTAGGAAAGTTTGCTTTCTTGAAATTAGGGACTTTTTCGATGCTACTATTTGGTTCGTTACTAGTAAAGTTTAAAGTGAAAGTTATCGTATGATGGTCGCTGTTACTGAATTCATCACCAACATTCAAATTCTCTATTAATTCTTCTTTTGTTGCAAGTACAATGTCAAGAACGTTATTACCACGGGTCGGCGTTCCAACAAATTGATAAAGCGAACTCTCTTGCAAGTTCGTATACAAGTCATGTCCGGAGTGTGAAGTAAGAGTATCGCCCCACTTGGTCACAGGTAAATTAAAGTCACCAAAAATTACGGTATCTTGTGAGTTACTTACATCTGCAATTTGTTCGTAAATTTCTCGGTCAGTTTGCACTGATTGAGCTGGAGGTCTGTATATTAATGCAAGTATTATTTTGGTACCTTTATTATTCTTTATTAGCACAAAAGATGCGTCGACGTTCACAATTTGAGGTTTTGACAAGAGGGTAGGGTTAAGACTTTCTTTGATATAAAGTAAAACGCCACCTCCATTTCGATTTATTCGGCTTTTCTCAAACATTACATAACCGGGAAGTGAATACTCTGCTAAAAAGTCTCTATCTTCTGTATTGAGCCAAGATTCTGTTATGCCAATCACATCATAATTTTCTGTAAACACTAGCTCCTCTAAATCTGAAAATTTATTGCGTATGCTACGAGCGTTTGCATAGAAAACCTTTAAATTTGTTATTTTAGAACTCACGGAACGCGCTTTAATAATATTTTTGGTTCTTGTCGGATCTACATTTATGTTCATGGCTGTCCTCGGTCCTCGCTGTCTCCGGTCCTTATCGCTGGTGGTCCTCGGTTGCCTCTGTGTTTTTCTTGGCGTTGGATGATTTATGTCACTGCTGCTTCTTCTCGGATGGCGTTTTTTGATCCATGGCTGCGGACTGCTTCGTGTAGGAGACGACCCATGCGTGCTGAACCCACAGGGTTTAGATGAGTGCCATCCTTGCGGAACAGAGTAGGCTGGTTGTAGAAGTTGTCCCAGAGGTTGATGAATTCAACTTCTTCCCTCAGACACAAATGTTTTAGTCGGCTATTTGTGCTGAAGGCCTTGTCGTAGAATTTGTCAGGTGCGTCGATCTTGGGGAGAATGCCTGAGATGATGATATTCCTTGACTTGTTTTTGTAGTGCTGGATCATCTTGCGATATTTCTCCATCAACTCTTCGGATCTGGTGCGCATGACGTCATTTGAACCAGCATGGATGACAAAAAGGGTATTTTCATTTGCATCCTTTGTGGTATCTTCGAAGGCTTCCACAATGTCGTCCAGTCCAGCTCCTGGGATGCAAAATCTTTTTCGTTGAATTGGGACTCTGTCGCAGAACTCTTCGACCTGTCCTCGTAGGATGGAATCCCCAACAAGCCTGGTCTCTTCTGGTTCGTCTTCCATCTCTACCAATATCTCAAATCTGTTTGACATTGTGACTGGTAGATGAGACCTTTTCTGCGTTGGCCGTGCACCGTTCCTCACTGGTGTAAATCCGGAAACCTGTGGTGGCGGGACTGTACGTACAGGTCGGGGAGAGGAGTGGTTAGAACGGGGGCGAGGGGTTGGTACTGTTCGTGCTAGCAGGCTTCTTGCACGAGGAGTGGGGGAGAGACTAAGGTGAACAGGGCGGCTGTCCTGGTTTGATGTCGGATGTCGGGTAAGGAAGGAATGGCCCTCCAGGGCTATTGGTGTAAATAGCCGGCTGGAGAAGTATTGCAAGGCAAATACTATTCCATTCCTGGATAACTGGACCCTCTTCTACGGTAAGGATGAACTGTATGCCCAGGATGGAGTACATCTCTCTCGACTAGGAGTTTCGACCTTAGCCAGCTCACTCGACAAGTTTGTTGTGGGGTTTTGTTAATAAACCATAGGTGTGTAAGTAAAATAGAATCCCAGCCACATGAAATTGATAGTAATAACGAACATTCTGATAGCGTAGCTTTTCCGTCTAGGTCCAGTAGTTCAACAGGTAAAAATAAATTAGTTAAAAACAATAGAAAAATAGTTGCAAATACAAGTAATAGTTTGAGGGTTTATTATACAAATTGCAGGAGTTTATGTAACAAAATGAACGAACTTAGAGCACTGGTTAGCAAAGAAAATATAGACATAATAGCGCTAACTGAAACATGGATTAATACAGAAACCAGGCATTTTTTTTAGCAGAGTTTGATATACCGGGATATAGTTTGTTTAAATATGACCGAACAAGTAGGAGGGGCGGCGGTATAGCAGTGTTTGTCAGGAGTTCATTAAAAAGCTGTACTAAATCAGGTATTAGAGTAAATAATGAAAATGAAAGTGTTTGGGTAGAAGTTAACGAAGGTAGTGAGACTTTGGTTATTGGAGTTATGTATAGACCGCCAAATATGAGTCGAAATGACGGAACATCATTATGGGAGGAAATTAAAATAGCATCAAGGCTTAGCAACGTGTGCATTATGGGGGATTTTAATTTCCCTAATATAGATTGGCAGCAACAAATAGGCGACTCTGATTCAAAGGAGTTTATTGAGGTAGTACAAGATAGTTTTTTATCTCAATTCATAGATACGCCGACTAGAGGTGATAATATTATCGATTTAGTTTTCAGTAACAATGAACATATGATAAATAGTGTAGAAATCGGGGACCACCTAGGAAATAGTGATCACAATTCTGTGTATTTTAATATACAATGGAAAGGTAATATCAGAGAGAATACAACATTAATACCTGACTTCAGAAAAGCCAATTATGGTGGGTTAAGAGAAGCCCTGTTAGCGGACCCTATGGTCAAAAAATTAAGTCGATCCAGGTGTCCAAATGAGTGTATCCTTTCTCAGGCACCTGTCATCTTAAGTCAGGAAGAGACGTCAAACTTGGTAGATACATACGATAATTTTATCAAGTCAGTATTCAATGCGCAAAATAAATATATCCCCAAAAGAAAATTTAGATCAACACAGAACCAACCCAAATGGATGAATAATAGACTATTAGATCTTCTAGGAAAAAAGAGAGGAATATATAGAAAAATTAAAAAAGGCGAAATTCACCTACTTGCTTACTATCAGAATCTATCACGACAGGTAAAAAAGGATATTAGTAAAGAAACAAGAAATTATGAAATTAAGGTTGCCAATGACTCAAAAAATAATCCTAAAGCTTTTTACCAACTATATAAATCCAAGGTTAGAGATGTAATTGGTCCCCTTAAAACTTCGATAGGAGAAATGACAGAAAGTGACTTAGAAATGTGCAGTACATTAAATAGTCAATTTCTTTCCGTTTTCACTAATGAAAATTTGGCACAGTTTCCAGAAGTCCGTAAGGTATACAGCGATAGTATAGATAATAGGTTAAGTACGGTTACTATAAGTAGAAATGATGTGCTTAAGGAAATTGACAGACTGAACCCTCATAAATCGCCTGGTCCTGATGAGGTATATGCCAGAGTATTAAAAGAATGCAGAGATGAGTTAAGTTACCCATTAACGTTTCTATTTAACAAGTCATTAGAAACAGGTATAGTTCCAGAAGCTTGGAAGCTTGCAAATGTAGTTCCGATCTTCAAAAAAGGTGATAAATCAATAGCATCCAATTACCGTCCCATTAGTCTCACTTCAATCATAGGAAAGCTACTAGAGTCAATTATTGCTAGGAAAATGAGAAACCACTTAGAAACATTTAACTTAATCAATTCTTCTCAGCATGGATTCACTCAGGGACGGTCTTGCCTTACTAATTTGCTTAGTTTTTTCTCAGAGGTATATGAAGCAGTAGATAATGACAAGTCATATGATATTATATATTTAGATTTCAGTAAAGCTTTCGACAGAGTCCCTCATGAGAGATTGATGAGAAAGGTTGAGGCACATGGAATAGGTGGGGCGTTGTTAGGATGAATTAGGTCATGGCTAATTGGTAGGAAGCAGAGAGTCAGCATAAATGGTACCAAGTCAGAATGGGGAGCAGTCAAAAGTGGTGTCCCCCAGGGATCGGTATTAGGTCCCCTGTTGTTTCTTATATACATAAATGACCTAGATTTAGGTATAACTAGTAGGATAAGTAAATTCGCAGACGATACTAAAATAGGGAGATCAATTGATTCAGATAGCGATATAGAGTGCCTCCAAAGGGATCTAGATACCTTACATGAATGGTCAGTAAATTGGCAGATGAAGTTTAACATTGACAAATGCAAGGTATTAAAGATAGGGAAGATGCAAACAAATGTTAAATATAAACTAGCTAATTTAGAATTAGAAAATTCAGACTGCGAGAAAGATCTAGGTGTGTTTGTTAGCAATGATTTGAGGCCTAGAAAACAGTGTATAAGCGTTCGAAACAAGGCAAACAGGATTCTCGGGTTCATCTCTAGGAGTGTGAGTAACAGAACTGCTGATGTTATCTTAAAACTTTACGTGTCATTAGTGAGACCCCATATGGATTATGCTGTCCAATTTTGGTGTCCTTATTACAGAATGGACATAGATTCATTGGAGAGAGTACAGCGTAGAATGACAAAAATGATCCATAATATTAGAAATCTTTCGTATGAAGAAAGGTTGAAGAAATTAGGTTTACATTCATTAGAGAGACGCAGAGTTAGAGGGGATATGATAGAGGTGTTCAAGTGGGTTAGTGGGATTAACAAAGGGGACATGACAAATGTACTAAAGCTCAGTGATAGCGAAAGAACTCGTACCAATGGTTTCAAATTAGATAAATTTCGTTTCAGAAAAGATATAGGCAAGTATTGGTTTGGTAACAGAGTTGTAGATGGGTGGAATGGACTACCAAGTGCTATAGTGGGATCTAAAACTGTAGGGAGTTTTAAGATAAAATTGGATAAGCATATGGACGAGAAGGGTTGGGTGTGAAGGGGGATCAGCCGGGTTGGGCCAATCAGCGCTCTGCAGACCCCCATAATCCTGCGTTAATCTCTAACCGTTTTGGTAAGATGATCCTCAGGGTATTAGAGTGTGAAGCCTATAATTGGGCTTTGTAATTGAATTGGGGTTGTGTGGGACAGGGATCTGCCTTGCTTAGGCCAATCGGCTTTCTGCAGACTCCCATTTTCTTATGTTCTTATGTTCTTATTATCAGAAAATATGCAAGTGAAAAAATAACTATATATCTTTACTGAAGCAATGCAAGGTCAAAATAGCTATCACAAACTTGGAAACTAATCACAAATTAATTAATGCTTTACACTTGCAATATTAATAAATGCAATCAAAAGAAAATAACAAAATAATATGAATTTACAGAACACTCAATGATAATTCATTATTAACTGATCACTAGATAGCCTAAACTTATAATAATGCACAATATCAATAATAGGCTATAATATGGGACACACTTATATACTCCGCACTCAAATTACCGGAAACAGCTTGCAGGTTGCTTAAAATCGGTTGAAGGTAGCCAGGAGAGATAATTGTATCACTTCACAAGGTATATATCACTATGTACAGGCGAGAGAGAGAGAGGTGTGATGCTAACAGCTGGTCAGTTGAATCTGGAGTCAGACCAAGAGTGGGCCGCATGTACTGTATATAGGCCTCACGAAACCAGAATATTCTACCACGATCGCGACCATACGAGACTGCAGGCGCCTTGCTGCCTCCGTACGAGACATGATCACGTGAAATGAATGACACAATTTCTATTCATACTTACGTATCAAATGACACTCTCCAAAGTGTGTATATTATCCTTATCACTTTGCACTTATATATTGTATATATTAATTGAATTCACATTACATAACAATATATATATATATATATATATATATATATATATATATATATATATATATATATATATATATATATTATACTGTATATAATATATATATATATATATATATATATATATATATATATATATATATATATATATATATATTGTATATAATTATACAGTAACTGTATATATGCTGAGCTGGTATGGTCATGTTGAAGGAATGGGAGATGAAAGGCTTACAAAGACAAAATGTGAGTTAGATGCAAAGGGAGATAGAAGGGCAGGAAGACCCCCATTGAGATGGAGAGACTGTGTAAGAGGAGCTTTGGATGATAGAGGAATGACTATAGATCAGGCAAAGGAAGTGGTAATAAACAGGAATGAATGGAGTATGCTTGTGAATAGTTGACTGAATACTTGGTCATTTGGGGGAAGGGGTTGAGCGCAAGTTGGACTAGATAATAGTCCATCAGGCGCCTGGCCCGGGAAGACGATTAATGTGAATGGTGCGCCTGGAAGTGTGGTGGGCGGGCTTGTGGCTTCAGCTCCGCTGCATGTCTGCCTGCCGAGATCAGAACCTCTCCGGGTGGTTTGGGGCCGGGGGAGTGCTGGAGCGACCTTGGTGACCCTGGTCTCTGGGTTTTCTCCTGGATGACCTAGATGTGTGTGAATTTGTGTATTATCTGTGTTTGTTCGTTGTTTTATGTTGTTTTTGTGTTTTCCCTGTTCTTGCTCTGTCTTGAGTCGGCCATCCCCAAGAAAAAAGGAAAACAAAATAATAAAATATAATCAAATAGAAAATAAAAATAAAAATAGGAAAAATGGGGATTGGGCCTGAGCATATAAATAGATAGATAGATAGTATATATATATATATATATATATATATTGTTACGACCGGGCACTCGGGTACACTAGGGCTCTTACACAGGACTCGAGTATGGCTCGCTGCCACAACGGAAACACACGATCCCAACCCCAGAGTACTGCCAGCCGAACAAAAAACGCCACTACCCTCCAGAGTTCTATCTGCTATAACGGGGTATACAAGAACTCGGTACTAGCGTTTCACACACCAGACTAATAGCAAGACGGGAGTTATCTAGTCTGGTCAACAATCAAACAAAGAAGAAAGTACTACAACACTAAAGAATAGTGTTGGCCGAAGCCGAAGTAATCCACCCTTGAACTAAGAACTTAAGAAGTCCTCCACCCTCTACTTCGGATCGGCACTATTACGTTACGTTAAACAATAGTCCTCGAGCATCAAGCAAGGAATCTTCTGATAAGTTAGATGCTTCTCGAATACTCATAAGAAGTAAGTATCGGATTTTGAACAGCAATTTAATGAATAACTCACTGGTAATTAAAGGCTTTAAATTGACATAAGAAGAATTATAAGAATAAGCAATAGGATATGGCAAACATTAAGAAGAAGTACTCCGACAATGCACTGGCAATAGCCTACTAAGATTGTGCTCGTGGGCCACTAATCTCTGAAGTAGCTAAGCGTGCCACACATGAAATCAATAGTGCTTAAACAATAATATACATAAGGAGAAGCTTCAATACTATACTGTATCTGCTGGTCGAGCAAAGTCTAGCTGGGATATCTAAGGTTAAGAGACAATGGCTGAGCAAGCGGCTCGTAGCCTAGCGAGGTCCTTAAGACTGTGCGGCCAAATTACGGTAATTGACGGGATGCTCTCTTGAGAGATCCAGATCACTAGTATCTGGTTCTCTCCTGGCGATCCTCTCAAAGTCAAGCAAATGAGATAGCACAGTGTTGGGTGGCACAGGCAAAAGCCCTCACTCGCAACACAGTGCTAAACTCCCACGGTACACAATCAAAAAGACCCCCTAGGCTTCCCACGTCTCCGTTGCAATTGTGCTGGTTCAACCAACCTAGCACTCATAGGAAATCACAACTCGAGGAACCCTATCCCAGTCTAGCATTACCTAAACCAGCAGAAAACAGGAACATGAATAATAGTACACAGGGAAATACATATACGAGTGCAACAAACATCAATCAATCCTATTCTAGTTGACCCTTCCAAAATAGGCTATCTAACAGGCACTTATCTCGTGAGAACTCAAGCGATAATACTTTGGCTGACTAAATCTGCACCAAAGGGGTCATGGAGGTTAAACAGGGACGAGAAGAGAAGGAGATAGGCTGTTCAGAGAGTAGAGAAAGTTCACATCAGTCGGAAGAATATGGATAGTTGCAAGGGATATGAGAGGTCGCTTTGCCTGATGAGTTCTAAGGAAAATGCGGCGGGACCTCCCTTTTTATACTCGGCCCTTTAGTGAGCATAACGCCAACTACTAAGGACCGCCCACTGGCAATCATGACGTCATATTCTCTCTCAATCTGGGATCGACAAAGAACTTCCCACGCGCTGAAAGGGAGGAAGGGAGGAGGGAATTAGGCCTACCGGCCCGCGTGGCGCACTCACTGACCCCCCGCCACGTAATATCTCTCTCTCTCTCCTCTCATCATTACATACAAGTCCCACACACAATACTTATATCTAATGATATAAAATAGAACTCGTTGACTTAGAAGAAAACAAAATACATAATGATAATACTTATAGTACAACGGTTCACATAAACTGAGTTAGGAAACTCTACACAGACTACAGCCAAAGTTCCTGCCCTGACGATCCTAGCGAGGGTGGGGCCTGACTGGGCGTTCTGTACAGCATGCTCATACACGACATGCGTCACACCTCCCCCAAGATTTTACTTGCTCAACCCTGAGCTAAAATCTGATATACAGAACCCCATCAAACCCCTCACACCCAGCGACCGCATGGCACTAAAACAACGCTGAGTTTATCACTAAAACACATCTTATAAAAAAAAAATTCACATTTCATAACTCCTCCCAACAATAGTAAAAGACATAATATCATGCTCCCAGAGCGAGCTTACAGCAGCTCAGCCGTTTGATAGTTCGTGGACTACTCAAACACTATAGGCTATGACAAACTTATACAATTATCTATATCAAAAAGAAAGAGTTTTTTATGATTTTTTTATATTTTAATATGTTTTTTTCCGGCTGCACTATAAGGGCAGCCTATTTTCTTCTATACCAAACGCTCAACAATCCTGCTTTACGACCCAATACGCTGGGCTACAACCGCGAGCCAACAAGCACCAAGCGCAAAATACTACTCAAACCAAAGCAGGAGGCTACCCGTGTGTCAATCTACCCAGGATCATATACCCCTGAACGACCACATGCAACCTCGTTGTCACAACCGGCAATATGGCTTATGTCCAGGTTATATACCAATAACCTTAGTGACCACCTGGTCAGCCTCATATTCCGATTGTGAAACTGGTCCAAGATCTCGAGAGGGTAATGATCTGGGTAAACTACACCGACCGGACCATAGGCTGGAACATAGATCTCGAAATGCCCCAGCGCATCATTGTCCTTTTCACTTTCATTCATCAGGCTCTGAAACGTTGCTGGTGCATTCTTAAGTCCGTAGGGCATAACATTACACCGGTAAGTACTCCCGTCCACCACAAAACCACATACCTCTTTAGCGCGCTCGGACAAAGGTACTTGCCAGTAACCTTTTACTAAATCAACTTTAGACAAAAACCGAGCATTACCAATTTTATCAACACTATCATCAACCCGAGGAAGAGGATATGGGTTAGTTGGAGTCAAACCGTTTAGCCTACGGAAATCAATACAGAAGCGTACCTTGCCATCTGGTTTAGGCTGCAGTGTTACGGGGGAAGTCCATTTAACGGTACCTTTCTCTATCAACCCTCTACCGAGCATATACTCCAACTCATCCCTCAGAGCGGGTAGTTTTATGGGGGGCACACGGTATGGGATTGACTTAAAGGGTAGATGGTGCCCCACGTCAACATCATGCATAGCCTGAGTAGTGAGGCCTGGATGTTCAGCGAATACAGTGGGGTATAAACCGAGCAACTGACGGATAGCTTCAAATTGCGGCTCAGGCAAATGGGCTATAGCCTCGTCAGCCCTTAGGCTCGAGTTCCCCGCCCACTGATCCGCTGAAACATGGTGATCCCAGCTATCCTCCTCTGAAGCTTGACTGTCCCCCTCTCCTTCTCCACCACGGCCGCAACAAGCCAACACAGGGACAGTGAGAGGCTCAGAGGGGCGCCTCACATACTCTTTTATCAGGTTCACGTGACATAACTGATTCTTCTTCCTCCTGTCTGGAGTGGCAACAAGGTAATCTAGGTCCGAAATTTTCTCCACAATTTTATAGGGTCCAGTATACTTCGCCGACAAGGGGTTACCCACCAAAGGCAACAAAATCAACACCTCCTGTCCCACAATGAACTCCCGGAGCTTCACTTTGCGATCATACCTGTCCTTCATTAAAGCTTGTGACCCTTTTAAATTCCGACCTGCCATCTCCAGACTCTTAAGCATGCGCTCACGGCTTTCAAACACATACTTCAACAAGGAACAAGGCGGCACAGTTCCTTCCCAAATTTCCCGCAGCATATTAAGGGGGCCCCTGACTCGGTGTCCAAAAATCAGCTCGTTTGGACTAAATCCCAGGCTCTCACCAGGCACTTCCCGAGCAGCAAACAGTACATACGGCAATCCAAGATCCCAATCTCTTCCGTTATCAGCACAATAACACCTGAGCATGCTTTTAAGGGTGGCATGCCACCGCTCAAGCACCCCTTGGCTCTCAGGGTGATACGCTGACGATACCACCGCCCGTATTCCATGCTGTTGCATTGTTTGCTTAAAGAGATTGGAGGTGAAATTGGACCCCTGATCAGACTGAATCTCCTCCGGGTACCCGTACCTTGAAAAGTACCACAACAAGTTACTGACTACCGTCTTAGCCATGCCGTTTTTCATGGGGTATGCATCGGGGTATCTAGTGGCAACATCCATGATGGTTAACAAAAATTTATTACCAGCCTTTGTGGGAGGGAGGGGACCAACCATGTCAACAACAATCTTACTAAAAGGTGGCCCAATTACAGGAATAGGGTGCAACGGAGCTTTAGGAATAACTTGGTTTGGTTTCCCGACCCGTTGACAAATATCACATGAGTTTATCCAGGACTGCACATGAGACTTCATCCCCGGCCACCAAAACAACTTCCCCAAAGCCGCCACCGTTTTTCTTACCCCCAAATGTCCTGCCAGCGGTGTGTCATGCGCCAAACTCAGTAGGCTATCCCTGCACTCCCGCGGCACCATCAACTGGTCCACTACCCCGGACCCCATCTTCCAGCTACGGTTAGGGTCTTGAAAACGCCGATACAGGATGCCATCTAAATAAAAAAAATCTCCCGGCTGTGCATCACCGTCCTCGTCGAGCTCCACAGCTCCATTAGCACACGTTTGGAGCTCAGGGTCCTCCAGCTGCAACCGACGTATATCTGAGGGTGCCAAGCAATCTAACTGCTCCCGGAGCAATGCATGACCCTCCCCGATACTGAGCTGCTCCCTCTGTCTCTCTCGATGTTCATAACGTTGCTGTCGTGGAGACTCGTCATGCCCAGCCTCGTCACTCTCGATGACAGGCCCAGGGGCTACTCCAGAACTAAGTAATGGTGCTAATACTGAATCACCCAGGAGAGCCGCCGAGTCAAAACTCTTAAAACCAACTCCAGCTTTAGCCTCCTCCTGTTGATCGTTCCTCTGCTGGTCTGAAGACGGAGGACTAGGCTGTGACACTTTAGCTGCCCGAGCTCGGGTGACAGCACACGCCATGGGTTGTGCCTGGCACCGCTCGACCCACTCTCGCTCTTCCCTACTCACGTCGGCCGGCCTCTCGGCAACGACTAAGGGTAGAACCTCAGAAGCGGGCATTGCAAAGTCGTTGCCGAGAAGAAGGTCGACGCCCTCCACTGGCAGTTTCTCCACAATCCCAACATCCAATTCACGTGCCACACCATCCACCTCCAACTCCAACCGCACCAGCGGGTATGACCGAGTTGCATTAATACCCTGCACCACCACCACCCGAGCCGCATTTATAGGGTAGCCAGTCAAGTTTTTCATCAAAGTCTGGGAAGCACCTGTATCACGCAAGACCTCTACTCCATGCTTGCGCCCCGCCCACATCACGCAACCCCGTCCTCTATGGTCGCAAAAAACATCCTGAGCAGGGTTCGAGCCTCCCAGGTGCTTCTGCATTGGCTGTGCCTCAGCCTCTGACGAACTGCCCCGGGCAAACTCAGAAGGCTTCAGAGACACACCAATGTTGCAGGCCAAAGACACAGCTGCTGTAGGTGGTTTGCTAGGACAGACTCTTGCAAAGTGCCCCTTTTTATGACATTGATAACACTCTAACTCCCCTTTGGGCTTCCCTTGGTACTGGGAAGGGCCCGGCCCCTTCTTAAATGGGACGGTGCTAGTCTTGTGGTCAGTCTTGGTATCATAACTCTTGTACTTGTTTGCATAAGATATATTACTAACTCGGGGGGGTGGGGCGTCACGCCCCTTGTTACCTGCCTCACTACGCTGGGCAGACCCGCACCCACGAATTAATGATAGCCGGAGGTCAGCCATCTCAGCTGCCTCCTGTAGAGTTTTTGGATTCTTTTCTTTAATAGTTAAAGTCATTTCTGCACCTGTACACTTATAAAACTGCTCGAGCAGAAACAGCTCAGTCAACTGTTCGGCCGTCTCAGCTTTCTCAGAACGTGTCCAGTTTGTAAGTGCATCTTTTAAGTCCCGGGCATGTTCAAGAAAGGTCGCCTCCCTAGTCTTTGTAACACCCCGAAACTTCAATCGATATGTTTCTGGTTGCAACTCGTATGCCCGTAGGACAGCTCTCTTCAATTCTGGGTAGTCAATGCAAGACTCTAAAGGCAGTGCATCATAAGCCTTCAGACCCTTACCCGTAAGTCTTGAGGAGACCAGAGCTGCCCACTTCTCTTCAGGCCAATTATGCTCCCTACACTTCTTCTCAAAACGATTAAAAAATTCTGTGACTTCAGTTTCACTAAATGCCGGCACCAATTTGACTAAGTGAGACAAGGACTGTTCTCTTACTTGGCCCTCCCGGCCCATCCGAATCCCTGTCGACTCTGCACGAGTCTTATCTAAGTCTATCTGAGCACAATATTTCTCGGAGTCGTATCTAAGCTCAGCCTCGTGCCTCCTGACCTCAATCTCATGCCTCCTAGTCTCATTCTCCTGCTTCCTAACCTCAGCCTCAATCTCCTTCTCCTGCTTCCTAGACTCAATTTTAGCAAGCTCGAGTTTAAATATCATCTCAGGAGACAGGCCGGAAGAGGGAGCTGCCACTACTGAAGGAGGGGGGGCAAGAACTGGGGAACCACCATACGCACCGCCCGAGGGCACTCCAATCTTCCAATGCTCATCCCTCTGTGGGAGAGTGCTAACCTCCGGCAACTGAGTGGACGGCACTGTGGGAGTCGAGTGAGAGGGGATCTGGGGAGGAACCCCCCCAAACGCCCTCTCCCCCGAAACCCCATGTCGCCCACGCAACACCCAGGAAATCAGCTCCCCCTTGGACATCCCTCCTACATTGGATAGACCCAAAACCTTGGCTATCAGGTGCAAGCCATAAACATTCACCCCAGTCAGCCTCTCCTCCGTCACATGGTACTGCTTACTCACAAAAAGTCTAGCATCCTCCTCACTAGTTACTAACGGCACCTCCTCACTTAGCATCTCTCGCTCCTCGTCAGTACTAGGGCACGACATACTGAAGTTCACCAAAAAATTCTCGAGACAAAAGTGTTAAACTCCCTTATGCAAGCACTAATTACTAAATTAACTGGAGTCTCTTAAATGCTCTCCTAATTGCCTTACAAAAAAAAATATTCTTCAATATGTACGCTAAAGTACGAACAAACAAATGTTGTACAACTCTGCAAAAAATTATACTGTTCACAAAATCCTAAGCAAGGTCGCCATTTGTTACGACCGGGCACTCGGGTACACTAGGGCTCTTACACAGGACTCGAGTATGGCTCGCTGCCACAACGGAAACACACGATCCCAACCCCAGAGTACTGCCAGCCGAACAAAAAACGCCACTACCCTCCAGAGTTCTATCTGCTATAACGGGGTATACAAGAACTCGGTACTAGCGTTTCACACACCAGACTAATAGCAAGACGGGAGTTATCTAGTCTGGTCAACAATCAAACAAAGAAGAAAGTACTACAACACTAAAGAATAGTGTTGGCCGAAGCCGAAGTAATCCACCCTTGAACTAAGAACTTAAGAAGTCCTCCACCCTCTACTTCGGATCGGCACTATTACGTTACGTTAAACAATAGTCCTCGAGCATCAAGCAAGGAATCTTCTGATAAGTTAGATGCTTCTCGAATACTCATAAGAAGTAAGTATCGGATTTTGAACAGCAATTTAATGAATAACTCACTGGTAATTAAAGGCTTTAAATTGACATAAGAAGAATTATAAGAATAAGCAATAGGATATGGCAAACATTAAGAAGAAGTACTCCGACAATGCACTGGCAATAGCCTACTAAGATTGTGCTCGTGGGCCACTAATCTCTGAAGTAGCTAAGCGTGCCACACATGAAATCAATAGTGCTTAAACAATAATATACATAAGGAGAAGCTTCAATACTATACTGTATCTGCTGGTCGAGCAAAGTCTAGCTGGGATATCTAAGGTTAAGAGACAATGGCTGAGCAAGCGGCTCGTAGCCTAGCGAGGTCCTTAAGACTGTGCGGCCAAATTACGGTAATTGACGGGATGCTCTCTTGAGAGATCCAGATCACTAGTATCTGGTTCTCTCCTGGCGATCCTCTCAAAGTCAAGCAAATGAGATAGCACAGTGTTGGGTGGCACAGGCAAAAGCCCTCACTCGCAACACAGTGCTAAACTCCCACGGTACACAATCAAAAAGACCCCCTAGGCTTCCCACGTCTCCGTTGCAATTGTGCTGGTTCAACCAACCTAGCACTCATAGGAAATCACAACTCGAGGAACCCTATCCCAGTCTAGCATTACCTAAACCAGCAGAAAACAGGAACATGAATAATAGTACACAGGGAAATACATATACGAGTGCAACAAACATCAATCAATCCTATTCTAGTTGACCCTTCCAAAATAGGCTATCTAACAGGCACTTATCTCGTGAGAACTCAAGCGATAATACTTTGGCTGACTAAATCTGCACCAAAGGGGTCATGGAGGTTAAACAGGGACGAGAAGAGAAGGAGATAGGCTGTTCAGAGAGTAGAGAAAGTTCACATCAGTCGGAAGAATATGGATAGTTGCAAGGGATATGAGAGGTCGCTTTGCCTGATGAGTTCTAAGGAAAATGCGGCGGGACCTCCCTTTTTATACTCGGCCCTTTAGTGAGCATAACGCCAACTACTAAGGACCGCCCACTGGCAATCATGACGTCATATTCTCTCTCAATCTGGGATCGACAAAGAACTTCCCACGCGCTGAAAGGGAGGAAGGGAGGAGGGAATTAGGCCTACCGGCCCGCGTGGCGCACTCACTGACCCCCCGCCACGTAATATCTCTCTCTCTCTCCTCTCATCATTACATGCAAGTCCCACACACAATACTTATATCTAATGATATAAAATAGAACTCGTTGACTTAGAAGAAAACAAAATACATAATGATAATACTTATAGTACAACGGTTCACATAAACTGAGTTAGGAAACTCTACACAGACTACAGCCAAAGTTCCTGCCCTGACGATCCTAGCGAGGGTGGGGCCTGACTGGGCGTTCTGTACAGCATGCTCATACACGACATGCGTCACAATATATATATATATATATATATATATTATCTACCGTACATATACAGGGTGTATTACAAACACTGTTGCAGACTATGACGAACACATTGTAAAATGGAAGATGAACATACCATTATACAGTATTGTCGTATATCATTTTCCGAGAAATGTGTTTTTAATAAGATATATGCCGTTTTGGGAATGTAGCAAAACAGGCTTATGAGTAAATCAATAAATAATTAATACATGATAAACATGTTTGCTGTGGACTTAACTAAATATAAAGTATAGGTTTACCTATTCACACATTAGTAATTACTTAACGAAAGTATGAAGTATCGTAGAATATGGTGATGATAATATGTGGTTAGCAGAAAAAATACTAATTATTTGAGGGGGATACATTAAACTTGGTGAAAACTGTGGAAATACGATCCTGTTTACTCGCTCTCGCCCTCTCCGAATATGCATAATTTGGCTCTACACCACTCTAAATATCTAGCAATCAATTCATTCATCAAGTTACTTATTAATTAATATTCCAATTCTAGTGTAACATTTTATTATTTATTTGCAGTATATTCATATTTCTTCCTCTCCTAATTAAAGAGCTCCATCAGTCTTCTTGTCTTGTGATGTTAAGTATTTTAATCAGACGATGATTTTTGTATTGAGTAGATGAAGTTAAGTAGCCAGATTATATCTTATTTCATAAATCACACAAACGGCAAAGTTGCTTACATTAAGTGTCTCTCCCAAAGCTGAATGATAAGATCCAAATATAACAATATATTTATCATAATTTGTGTTTATTATATTGTTGTTGTACAATAGTGTAGTGAAAGGGATAGGAGGAGAAGGTGTTTGTGAGAGCTAACTGGATTACTCTGTGTAGGTGAGACACAATCAGAAGCAAAGAGGTGAGCCTGATAAATGAAACAGGAGTTCCAACAACCCCTTATCACATGCCCCTGGGAATTGTCCTGCTCGATTGGTGTCTACAATCTCCCCAATTGAAATCTTTGAAAGAAACTCAAAGAATCCAGGAGGTTTCACATAAAAGTTTGAATCTGTTCTCATTAAAAAAAAAACAGACTGATGGTTGCTTTAAAATAGTAAAAGGCTTCCACAAAGTCAAGAAAAGTGTGCTATTCCCATATATCAATAATATTCAAACTCTTGGACATGGAATGAAAATAAATACGAAAAAGGCTAACCTAGATGGAAACCTAGAGTGGAACAAACTGCCAACGAGAGTGGTGGAGAGCGACACAATAAATGCTTCTAAGATAAGGCTAGACCTCTATCTAGAGGAGGCTTGGGTGATATGATGGGGACAAATAAATATAATAATAATAATAATAATAATTAAATATGCAAGCAACCTTGTCCGGGCTTCAAGCGGTTTTGCAAGCAGGGTATTGTGTTGAATATAAGAGCGGTGTCACAGATATCAAAAGATCATTTAACTTATCGGGCATGGAGAAACTACAGAAGGAACAGATTGTAGCCATTTCGGCTGTGGACATTTAGGAGTGTAGCTCTTTTGGTTGTGCCTGTTGATGAGTGTGGTTGTTTTCTGGTTGTGGCCATGTATAAGTGTGGCCATGAATGTTGTGATAATTTTATAATTCTGACTTTTGTTTTAGCCTTTTAGCCTCTCGTAACAGAGTTGTAGATATGTGAAATAGGCTACTGAGTGCTACAATGGGATCAAGAACAATAAAGAGCTTCAAGATAAAATAAGGATGAGATAGGTTGGGTGTGAAAGGGATCTGCCTTTTGTGGGCCACTTGTTTCTCTGTAGATTCCCAAATTGCATGTGTAAGGGATCTGCCTCATTTGTACCGGTGTTCAAACAAACAAGAGCGAGAGAGGGAGAGACTGGCTGTGCTAGGGATCTGCCTCTATTTGTTTCGTATATTTAGTTATAGATATGTGAAATAGGCTACCGAGTGCTAATAGTGGGATCAAGAACAATAGGGTTCCAACATAAAATTAGATAGGACGAGATGGGTTGCGTGTGAAAGGGATCTGCCATGTGTGGGCCAATCGGCTCTCTCCCGTTTTCTTATTTTTCTTGTGTTCTCATTTGTTCGAGAGAGAAAGAGGGAGAAAGAGAAGCGTGGCGAGAGAGAATAGAATGTCGTAAACGTAAGGAAGACAGCGATAAATGAGAGAGAGAGAGAGAGAGAGAGCGCGGGAGGGGTTGGGTTTGAAAGGGATCTTCCGTGTGTGAACTAATCGGCTCTCTGCAGACCCCTGTTTTCGTAGGTTCTCATTTGTTAGAGAGGGAGAGCGCCTAGGATCTCGTAATCGTAAGGAAGACAGCGATAAATGAGAGAGAGAGAGATAGCTGCCTAATTTGTACAGGGGTGCAACCAAACAAGAGCAAAAGAGAGAGTGAATGGTTGTGTAAGGGATTTGCCTTTAATTGTTTGGTAACACAGCTGTAGATATGTGGAATAGGCTACCGAGTGTCTTGTGTGGGCCAATTGGCTCTCTGCTGACTTCCATTTTCTTATGTTCCTATTTTTTACAATTATATCTTGTTTGCAGGTATATGATAACATTGGTGTATAGTAAGTAGTGTAAGTAACATATAAAGCTTATGAGATGAGTTAGGTGTGAATGGGATCTGCCTTGTGTGGGCCACTTGGCTCTGCTGACTCCCATTATCATCTTGGTTGCATGTGTAAGGGATTTGCCTAATTTGTATAGGTGTGCAAACAAACGAGCGAGAAAGAGATTGGCTGTGTAAGGGATCTGCTCTATTCGTTTGGTAATAGTTGTAGATATGTGGAATAGGCTACCGAGTGCTATAGTGGGATGAAAATACTGTAAGTAAAATACTGTCTCCATATGGAGCAGGTACTTCATGTGACAAACCAGTGAGTAAAATAGAAATAATCAGTCAAGATAGTGCGGATATAGTGATGTGTAATAGTAGTATCGATAACACTACACATGTAACTGATAGTAAAGATGAGAATACTGATAGAGTAGAATTTCCGTCTAGAGCTAGTAGTTCAACAGGAAATAATAAGTTAGCTAAACACAATAGAAAATTAGTTGCAAATAAAAGTAATAGGTTGAGGGTATATTATACAAATTGTAGGAGTTTATGTAACAAAATGAACGAACTTAGAGTACTCGTTAGCACAGAAAATATAGGCATAATAGCGCTAACTGAAACGTGGATTAATACAGAATCTAGGCATTTTTTAGCAGAATTTGATATTCCAGGATATAGTTTGTTTAAATATGACCGAACAAGTAGGAGGGGCGGGGGTATAGCAGTGTTTGTCAGGAGTACATTAAAAAGCTGTATTAAATCAGGTATTAGACTAAATAATGATAATGAAAGTGTTTGGGTAGAGGTTAACGAAGGTAGTGAGACCATAGTTATTGGAGTTATATATAGACCGCCTAATATGAGTAGAAATGGCGGAACATCGTTATGGGAGGAAATTAAAATAGCATCAAGGTTTAGCAATGTGTGCATTATGGGGGATTTTAATTTTCCGAACATTGATTGGCAGCACCAAATAGGCGACTCCGATTCAGTAGAGTTTATTGAGGTAGTACAGTACAAGATATTTTTTTATTTCAATTCATAGATACGCCGACTAGAGGTATTAATATTCTTGATTTAGTTTTCAATGAACAGTAACAATGAACATATGATAAATAATGTAGAGATTGGTGACCACCTAGGAAATAGCGATCATAAATCTATTTATTTTAATATACAATGGACAGGGAATGCTAAAGAGAATACGACACTTATCCCAGATTTCAGAAAAACCGATTATGGTGGGCTAAGAAGAGACTTAAGGGTGGACCCTATTGTTAAGCAATTAAGTCAGGATATGACAGAGTTAAACTTGCCACCTACATATAACCAGTTTATTGCTTCACTCCACAATGCTCAAAATAAATATATCCCTAAAAGAAGATTTAGATCGACGCAGAACCAACCAAAATAGATGACTAATAAGCAAATAGATCTTATAGGAAAAAAAGAAAGGAATATATCGAAAAATAAAGAAAGGTGAAAATCATTTACATATATACTATCAGACTCTATCAAGACAGGTCAAAAAGGAAATCAGGAAAGCAAAAAGAAATTATGAAATAAGGATAGCCAGTGACTCAAAAAATAACCCTAAAGCTTTTTACCAACTATATAAATCTAAAGTTAGAGATGTAATAGGCCCCCTAAAAACTTCAATAGGAGAAATAACAGAAAATGATTTAGAAATGTGCAGTACATTAAATAGTCAGTTTCTTTCCGTTTTCACTAATGAAAATTTGGCACAGATTCCAGAAGTCAATATGGTATATAGTGATAGTATAGAAAATATGTTAAGTACAGTTAGTATAAGTAGAAATGATGTGCTTAAGGAAATTGACAGACTGAAACCTCATAAATCGCCTGGTCCTGACGAGGTATATGCTAGAGTATGAACAAAATGCAGAGATGAGTTAAGTAGTCCATTAGCATTTATATTTAACAAGTCATTAGAAACAGGTTTAGTTCCAGAAGCTTGGAAGCTTGCAAATGTAGTTCCGATCTTCAAAAAAGGTGATAAATCGATAGCATCCAATTACCGTCCCATTAGTCTCACATCAATCATAGGAAAGTTGCTAGAGTCCATTATTGCTAGGAAAATTAGAAGCCACTTAGTAAAATTTAACTTAATAAATTCTTCTCAGCATGGATTCACTCAGGGACGTTCTTGCCTTACTAATTTGCTTAGCTTTTTCTCAGAGGTATATGAAGCAGTAGATAGTGACAAGTCATATGATATTATATATTTAGATTTCAGTAAAGCTTTCGACAGAGTCCCTCATGAGAGATTGATGAGAAAGGTTGAGCCACATGGAATAGGAGGGTCGTTGTTGGGATGGATTAGGTCATGGCTAATTGGTAGGAAACAGAGAGTCAGCATAAATGGTACCAAGTCAGAGTGGGGAGCAGTCAAAAGTGGTGTCCCCCAGGGATCGGTATTAGGTCCCCTGTTGTTTCTTATATACATAAATGACCTAGATTTAGGTATAACTAGTAGGATAAGTAAATTCGCAGACGATACTAAAATGGGGAGATCAATTGATTCAGATAGCGATATAGAGTGCCTCCAAAGGGATCTAGATACCTCACATGAATGGTCAGTAAATTGGCAGATGAAGTTTAACATTGACAAATGCAAGGTATTAAAGATAGGGAAGATGCAAACAAATGTTAAATATAAACTAGCTAATTTAGAATTAGAAAATTCAGACTGCGAGAAAGATCTAGGTGTGTTTGTTAGCAATGATTTGAAGCCTAGAAAACAGTGTATAAGCGTTCGTAATAAGGCAAACAGGATTCTCGGGTTCATCTCTAGGAGTGTGAGTAACAGAACTGCTGATGTTATCTTAATATTTACTTGTCATTAGTGAGACCCCATATGGATTATGCTGTTCAATTTTGGTGTCCTTATTACAGAATGGACATAGATTCATTGGAGAGAGTTCAGCGTAGAATGACAAAAATGATCCATAATATTATACATTTTCCGTATGAAGAAAGATTGAAGAAATTAGGTTTACATTCGTTAGAGAGACGCAGAGTTAGAGGGGATATGATAGAGGTGTTGTGACGTTGACCACTCCGTTAGAACCGCATGGCTTGTCCTACAGTGACTCGCTAGTATCGCCAGGGCAGTGGATGGGGCTACAGTTTATGTATTAGAGTGTGCTTTATTTCATATGAAAGCTTGTGTCATGGGCAGTCCAGAAAGGCTCTTTGTTTTCGCCCATGTCAAGGCTTTATATATTTAATTGTAAAGTATATGTTTTGTCATTAACTAGTAATGATAGAATCTGGGAGAGAGAGAGGGAGTAGAACGGAGTGAGAGGGGGCGCGCAGTGTTTTTTGTCCCGCTCGATGACGTCACGGCTGGCTGCCTCGCGGGGGTTGGTGGAGAGGGGTCCTTACCATGCTGCTAGTGGCTGAAAGACTTGCAACCGCTAGTTTCCCACGCGGCTCGAGCTAGTGCGAAGTATATATACTAGTTCCTCGCCACTCTCTCCCTCAGATCTGGTTTCTAGAACACACTCATCTTTTTCCCTTGCTGTCTGTCCCAACTCCGTTCATGAGAATCTTTTCCTCTGCCTATCTCTCATTTTCCATATCTTTCACCATCTTTATTAATATTATACCCCCTCTGGTTAACCCTGCAAAATCAGCTTCATGCTGGCCAGTTGTATTGTGTGTTAAGGTCTGATATAACCTGTGTATGTTAGTTGTTAAGATAAGTGGATCACGAAGCATTGGTTGGTTTTCATATTGCTGCTTCCTTTAATTATTAGTGTTCTGCTGGATTAGATAATGCTAGACTAGGAGTCTGATATAAAAGGTATTGTTTCCTATGAGTGCTGGCTTTAGTTAAAAGCGGCACGACATACCTGAGAACTGGAGTTGATTGAGTAAATCCTAGTCTGTGTGCCATTGAGAGTAGAGCATGCACGAATGAGGGCTTTTTGCCTATACATTCTGCACTGTTCTAGTCTCGATTGTTTGTCTTTGAGGTACGCCAGGAGAACGCTTAATACTTCGGTATTAAGGTTTCTCAAGAGAGCTACCCTTCATTTTAACGTAATATTTGACACACAGACTTGAGATTTTGCACTAGGCTATGCAGCATGCCATGCGCACCAGTATCTCGTATCATTGACTCTAGCTAGACTTTATCAATCATAGTAGACATTAAGTATATTAACCTACAGTAATTACTCTTTTTTACGCATACTCATTTATGATTACACAAGCATTTCGCAGCCTAGTTTGATATATTGAGACACAAACGACTTAGGCTCTTTTTGTTGATAGGAATACTGTATTGTGGCGATTATTATTAGTGTTGTAGTGTTTAGGATATTCTTGGCTCCGACGGCATTATATATTCTGCCTTTTTGTGTGCATAGCCTGCACGAGCATTGTTCCACTGCCTGCCTTTTTGGGTTCCATTTCCGATACGAGCATCTTTACAGCATCTAACATTTAAAGAAGATTCCTTGTTAGTGTTGAAGGACTTTAGTGCACTTTCTTTCATGCAGGAGTGCCTGACATTTATTGATTAAAGTAACGTAAGCTGTAACTTCTCTTACCACCTTACTTTGTATACCATAACCAAGCACCTTCGGTTATAGGTAGTAATAGGCTGTTTTCACATAACATTAAGGCCTAGAGTAGACGCACATTTATTGAGAGTTTGATAGCCTATTATTGCATATAGACTCTGTAGAGTATTTGTGTCTTTGTTCACTGGGAATATACTTCAGAGGTTGGAGCTAGCGCTTTCCGTTGTAACATTTATGCCATTACTAGTCCAATGAATAAGAGCCCTGATATATTTGAACCCCAGTCGTAACAAATGGCGACCTTACCTAGGATTTGGTGAACCTACATTTATTAGCAGGGAACATTTGTTGTTTTGGAGAATATTTTGCGGGGATCAGCAAGAATAATTTTTTTTTTGCAACATAGTATAGCCCTTGAGTATTTCCGAGAATTTTTGTGTGTATATCGAGGTATAAGAGTTTGGGGCGCTTCTTTCTGAATATTGTGGTGAGAAATTTTTGTGAGTATCATGTCTTATACCGGATCAGAGGAGAATGGAGACACAGTACGTAATGTCGAGACTGAGGAACAGCAGTATGATGAAAGGGTTAATCGGTGTGAACTGTGAGGAGGATGCTAGGATATTTTTGCAATGGCCTGTTACTGCCGAGCGGTTGGAGGGTGTGGATCGGTACGGTCCTTCAATGCCTGGCCACAGCTATCGGTCATGCGGTTACTAGCAGCATGACCAAGGATAACTTGATAACGTGTGTACTGGGCGGGGTGACTGGTGAGCGAGATGGGTTGAGTGCTCAGAGCCCTTCGGCCATGCTTCCCCTACACTCGACTCCCAGCCATCCCAGTAGTTTGCCGACCCCGGGTACGCTTCCGCAGTTGGGTGGTGACTGCAGGGTGGGTTGCCCCTGGGGGACCACCGGTAATTTCAAACATTGTAGCACCTTCACCCTCCTTCAGGGTTATCTCCAGAATTATTGCTTCAGCTCGAACTAGCTAAGATCGAAGAGAGAAAGGCTATCAGGGCAGGTGAGCTTCAGCATCAGCAGCAACAAAGGGCATGTGAGCTTCAGCAGCAATTAGAATTAGCCAAGATAGATGAGAGAAAAACTATCAGTCAGCAGTCTCAGCACGTAGAGCTAGCAAAAATCCAAGCGGATTTAGAGTCGACTAGGTACTGTGCCGACATGGACGTAGAGAAGTCGCGAGTAGAGGCAACGGGACAGCGACTTGGGGCTGGTAACCGTGTTCATGAGCAGTCTCTCTCGCACTTATTGAAACTGGTTCCGGTGTTTGATGAGAGTGGTGTAACAGAATTTTTCACACGCTTTGAGAAGAAGTGCCAGGAACACCAGTGGCCAGAGAATAAATGGGCAGCACTTGTATCCTCTAGATTAATAGGCAAGGGTCTTAAAGCCTACGATGCGTTACCTTTGGAGTCATGTATTGTGTATGAGGATCTCAAGGAGGCCTTGTCCTGAGGGCTTATGAATTGCAACCAGAAACGTACCGTTTGAAGTTCCGGGGTGTAACTAAGGGAAGAGATAGCACCTTTTTGGAACACGCCCGGGACTTGTCCGATGCTATGGGAAACTGGCTCCGATCGGAGAAGGTCACAACATTTGATGAAATTAAGCAGTTAATGATGTTGGAGCAGTTCTTTAAGAGCACGGGCGGTGATCTAACTTTGAACTTGAAGGAGAAAAACCCAAGAACTCTAGTCGAAGCAGCAGACATGGCTGATCGACGGCTGTCGTTGATTCGGGGTTGCGGGTCCTCACAGAAGTATGATGTAAGTGCTAAGGACCGTTATCCTCCCCCTCCCCGTAACAATGACACATTTAAACAGAAGAGCCATGAAACTAAAACTGATTCCAAACCTTACACCACACCGTATGTGAAAAGTCAGGGGCCTTTTACATCACAGTATAAGCCGAAACCGAAATTTATGTGTTTTAGTTGCCACCAGGAGGGTCATAAGGCAAATGAGTGCCCTAGTCGACCTCCTCCGGCAGCCGTGTCTTTTGCTCACGGCATTGGAGTGTTCAAGAGGACATCAGAGTTTGTTAGAGGCATTTCTTCCGAGGTAAATACACTGCCAGTGCAGAAGGATCCGGAAGGCTTATTCCCTGTCCGTGATGCCTTTAGTGACCACAGGGACTCGGTTGTGTGGAGTGGGGGGGGTAGAAGACATGAGGTGAGAATTTTGCGTGACACTGGGGCATCGCAAACACTGTTGAGAAATTTCACTGGTAAACCTGTCAATACGGCGCGGGTGGTTGTGGTTCAGGGAGTTAATGCAACAAGGTCATACCCGCTTGTGAGAATGAAGATGGAAGTTGATGGTGTGACTCGTGACCTGGATGTGGGAATTGTGGAGAAGTTGCCTGTTGGGGGCGTCGACCTCCTTCTCGGCAACGATCTTTGCGGGACCTACTTCTGAGGCTCCATCCTTGGTCGTTGCCGAGAAGCTGGCCGACGTGAGTAGGGAGGAGCAGGAGTGGGTTGAGAAGTGTCCGGGACAGCCTATGGCGTGTGTTGTCACCGAGATTCTGCATCCAGGGAGTCACATTCTGGTCAACAATCTTTAGATCAGCGGAGGAAGGGTACTGAGAAGGGGTTGAAAGTTGATGCAGTTGAGAGTTTAGTATCAGCGGACATTCTCGGGGACTCAGTATTAGGGCCAAATATCGAGTCTGAAGAAGACCCAGTAACTGTTGTGGAAAAGGCAGAGGATGGGCTTAAAAAGACGATGAGACAGCAACGGTACGCAGAGAGAGAGCAACGGGAGGCCAAATTTAATGTAGGAGGGGGGCATGAGTTGTTTCGCAAACACTTGGATAGGCTTGCTCCTTCGTGACATTCGTAAGTTGCAATTGGAAGACCGGAGGTTCTTGAATGTGGTACCGGTGCTGTTGAGTTGAAGGAGGACAGTGTTGCCACAGTTGAGAGATGTAGCAACGAGGTACCCTGACGCGTACCCTATGAGAAATGGGTCAGCGAGGACGGTGGTCCGAGGCTTGCTAGTGTGTTTTTCCCGGTATGGTTACCCGCAGGAGATTCATGTTGTTTTTGTTTACTGCACGGGAGGTACCTGGGGAATGTTTGGGATTCAGCCCTAATGAGCTCGTCTTTGGACACCGTGTCAGAGGGCCTCTCCATATGGTTGAAGAAGTATGGGAGGGCGCAGAAAAGCCTTGTTCTATGCTCAAGTGTGTCCTCAACAGTCGAGAACGGATGTTGCGCAGTCTGGAGTTGGCTGGCCGTAGTTTGACTAGCTCTCAGGCCCTCATGAAGGACAGGTACGACCTCAAGGTTGAACTCAGGGAGTTTCACGTGGGTCAGGAGGTGTTGACTCTACTGCCCCTTGTAGGTCACCCCTTATCGCGAAGTACACTGGTCCTTATAGGGTGGTGGAGGAGCTATCGGACCTGGTTTACTTGGTAGCCACTCCAGACAGACGGAAGCACAATCAGTTATGTCATGTTAATCCCATGAAGGAGTATGAGAGGCACCCCCCTGAGCCTCTCACTGTGCCTGTGATGATGTTTAGCAGTCAAGGTGGAGAAGGAGAACGGGACAGTCAAGCTCAGGTGGAGGATAACTGGAAGGATAGGAAGTTCAAATGGGCGCCTGTGTGTGAGAAGGTGTTTGGAGAAGTAAAACACCTGTTGTGCACTCACCCGATCCTCAGGGCCCCTGACTTTAGCCTACCTTTCCAACTAGCAACGGAGGCTAGTGGTGTGGGGGCTGGTGCCGTCCTTGTGGAAAAGGACGATGATGGGCTAGAGCATCCTGTTAGTTTCTGTTCGGAGAAGTACAATTCGGCCCAGGGGAGCTGCTCTGTTGTCGAGGAGGAGCTGCTGGCGGTTGTACTTGCTCTGAGGCATTTCGAAGTCTGTGTTCCAGCCTATGGTCCGGTCGTTGTAGTTTACCCAGATCGTCACCCTCTCAAGTTCTTGGACCAGTTTCACAATCGGAATATGAGGCTGACCAGGTGGTCACTAAGGTTATTGGTATATAACCTGGACATACGCCATATTGCCGGTTGTGACAACTTGGTTGCAGATGGTCGTTCAAGGGTATATGATCCTGGGTAGATTGACACACGGGTAGCCTCCTGCTTTAGTTTGAATAGTATTTTGCGCTTGGTGCTTGTTGGCTCGCGGTTGTAGCCCAGCGTATTGGGTCGTAAAGCAGGAGTTGAGCGTTTGGTATAGAAGAAAAAACTAGGCTTGCCCCTATAGTGCAGCCGAAATAAACAAATTAAAAACATAAAAATAAATAAAAAACTTTCTTTGATAGTTGAATTTTTCAGTATGTTATAGCAGTAATTCTGAGTTGCACTCCTCTCAGAATGCTGGGCTAGAGAAGCTCGCTCTTGAGGAGCATAACTACATATAATTTAACCTATTGTGTTGGGAGGGTTATAATTTTGAAAAGAATGTTTTGTTGAAGAACTGTGCCAGATATGTTACTGCCGCTGGGTGATGGGAAGTGGAGATATAGCATGGGTTCTAACCATCAGATTTTTGTGAGCCTTGGGCCTCTGAGAAAAATCTTGGGGGGGGGTGTGACATTGACCACTCCGTTAGAACCGCATGGCTTGTCCTACAGTGACTCGCTAGTATCGCCAGGGCAGTGGATGGGGCTACAGTTTATGTATTAGAGTGTGCTTTATTTCATATGAAAGGCTTGTGTCATGGGCAGTCCAGAAAGGCTCTTTGTTTCGCCCATGTCAAGGCTTTATATATTTAATTGTAAAGTATATGTTTTGTCATTAACTCTCCCAGACATATATGACGCGATCGCGTCATATGGCAGAGTGAACCAAAAACACATATGACGCGATCGCGTCATATGGACTTATTATATTGCTAGAAAATAAGTTTATGACGCAATTGAGCCGGTTTTTTGGCTGGTAGTCCGATAAGTTAGATGTACATGTGGAAAAATCTAGCAACCCCCTAGCGTCCCTGTGAGGGCCCCGCGGTGGTAGAGAGAGTCAGTTTCTTCCCATCAGTCAGCCTAGTAGGTGGGTGTGTGTGTGGCCCTTTAAACCAAGGGGCCTCCATTTTGCCCAGCCTGGCTGATATTACCGCCCTAATATAACCCAAACGAAGTGCTATATCGTTGGGTTATCGATGGATTATTGTGTTATTCTTGTTTAGGGTATAAAAACCATGTTAGTGAAGTGTTTTGCTAGTCTGGTGTACGTGACCAAGGTGGGCTCCACGAGGGTGCCATGGTTTCGCTTGTTTGTGGATCACTTTCATACCATATTGAGTCAATTATATTGCTATTTATCACTTGAAGTAGTGTATTTTACTTGTATAAGTGTTTATAGTGAAAACACTTTTATTACTGGTCGAGCATTCTCTGGTGTAGGCTACGTGACCAAGGTGGTGGAGGGAGGGGCCATGCTTTTTGCCAAACGTTTTGCTTGTTTGTGGAACACTTTCATATAAATATCAGTCAATTATATTGCTATTTATCCGTTCAAGTAGTGTATCTTACCTTGTATTAGTGTTTCTTAGTGAAAAAACTTTCATTACTGGTCGAGCACATGTCTCCATGCTCCCTCAGCCCTGTGCATTTTTGGTCGATAATTTAGTGGTGGAAAGTGCTTGCATTTTTGCTCGATAATTTGTTGGTGGAAAGTGCTTGGGAGGTAAGTTTTTTATGGGCAAAAAGCACTCTACATATACGGCTTGGTGGCAACGAGGGAATCTCAGCAGTGTGAGTAAGTACAGTCAACATTTTTGGTGGTGGTGGTGGTGGTGGAGATGGTGGTGGTGGTGGAGATGGTGGTGGTGGTGGTGGTGGTGGAGATGGTGGAATCTCAGCAGTGTGAGTAAGTACA
>JBAKBP010003067.1:0-45000 GCA_037953745.1 Lithodes maja | reverse complement strand
GAAGGAGGGGATGTGGAGGAGTTATATTTGGCATGGCCCAGGGGCAAAAAAAAAAAAAAAAAAAAAAAAAATTGGGAGTGTTTTAAATGGATTTTTTTAGGCCCAGGATCTTAAGAGTCTTCCCGCAGTCGCCCGGGGAAACTCTTAAGAATCTTCCCGCACTTGCCAGGTTAAGAAGGGGGATCATGAGTGTCCTAAGAATTATCGGTAAATTAGCATTACTTCTATCATAGTGAAACTTTTAGAAGGGATACTAGTAAACAAGATAGTTGACTACCTAGAAATCCATAATTAAATTACAGATTCCCAACATGAATTCAGGCACCACCGATCATGTCTTACCAATTTGCTGGAATTTGTCCACAAAATGCTGAGTGAGTATGACAAAAGTAGAGTCATAGACATCCTTTACTTAGATTTTCAAAAAGCTTTTGATAAATTGCCTCATTGCAGCTAATGTCAAAAGTGAGTGCACTTTGTATCAATTCAGAGGTCATAAATTGGATAGAAAGTTGGCTAACAGGTAGAAAAAAACGAGTGGTAATCAATGGTGTTTCCTCTCAGTGGACTCCAGTCACTTCTGGAGTTCCACTTCTGTTTACACATATCACATATGTTTTCAATAATTTCATTGGAGGTGTTTGTTGTTGTGGTGAAATTAATAAAAAATAGATTATCATACATGTCAATGACATCGATATTGGTCTGTTGAGAGTGATCTCCAAGTTTGCAGACGACATAAAGCTTTGAATGAATGTGAAGGACCCCAAAGGGGTTGAACAGGTCAGGATGGACCTCAACAGACTGGGTGAATGGTCGGAGACATGGCAGATGCCTCTACTGTAAACTTGGAAAAGTGCAAGGTGATGCATATCGGCCAAGTCAGTCTATTCACTATTGGGAATGCCTCTGGAAGTGACTGACTTGGAAAAGGATTTGGGTGTTCTGATCAGCAGTGACCTAAAGTTTTCCAAGCAGTCATTGAAGTAGAGAAGAAAGCTCACAAATTATTGGACTATATTAAGAGGCAATTTAAGTATAAAAATAAGGAAA
The DNA here is from genome assembly GCA_037953745.1 of Lithodes maja. Classification (NCBI taxonomy): domain Eukaryota; kingdom Metazoa; phylum Arthropoda; class Malacostraca; order Decapoda; family Lithodidae; genus Lithodes; species Lithodes maja. The sequence goes on along the minus strand of JBAKBP010003067.1, from coordinate 43,947 downwards.
TAGTCCTCACACTTTACAACGCTCTGATATGGCCTCTTCTAGAGTATGCTGTTCAATTCTGGTCTCCAGCACTCAGGAAAGATATAGAGCGACTGGAAAGAGTACAAGATAGGGCTACAAAACTTATTCCATGGATTAGAAGACTGAGCTATGAGGACCGGTTGAGGGCTCTTAATCTCTTTCAGTTGGAGTCACGCAGACTACGAGGTCATCTCATTGAAGTTTTTAAAATATTTAATGGGTTTGACAACATGGATTATAGCAAAATGTTTAGTCTCAATACGAATACAACACACAGCCATGTCTGGAAATTAGAATTGAAAAGATTCAGCACTAGTATTTGTGGACACTTTCACATATAAGATATGTTCTACCTGGAACAAATTGCCCTCAGAAGTTGTAAACAGTTCTCCGGTAAAGCAGTTCAAGAAGAGAGTAGATCTTATTTTGCACCATGTGTAATGAGTGTAGTACACTAAACAGTTTTTCTCCTTTCACTTTGTGTATCTCCCCAGAATGGACCGCAAGGTTTCTGAGATTTATTTTTTTTGTTTTCTATGTGATTGAGGGAGGCAAAAGGCAGAACTGCCTATAGCGAGTGCCTCCCCCATAGTTGAAAGAGTGACAGGGCCAAAATCAAGGGACATTCGAGCCAAAATGCCTGGACACACAGAGTTTGAAGCAATTTAAGTCATAGGAAGAAGGAAAAACTGATTCTGGGAGAGAGTTCCAGAGCTCAGCTGTTGAGTAAAAGAAAGTTTGAGAGTAACGTTTCACTCTTGGGTTGGAGAGTTGCACAGAGTAGGGGTGGGATTGAGTTGCAAGACGGGTACCACGTGCTCTACGTAAAGGAGATGGTATACACTGGGAAAGCTCTGAGGAACACTGATTATTATAGTAGCGATAGAATAGCGAGAGAGATGCAACATTGCGGCAGAGAGAGAGAGATTGCAGAGAGTTGGTGAGTGGACGGAAGTTAATGATACGAAAGGCCTTCCTTTCAACTTTGTCTAGGAGAGCGGTGTGAGAGGAACCTCCCCATACATGTGAACAATACTCAATACAAGGACGCACTATGCCCCTGTACAGAGCAAGAAGCTGTGCAGGGGAAAAGAATCACCTAAGGCAGTTGAGCACACCCAGCTTCTGGGAGGCTGCCTTAGCAAGACTGGTAATATGGTCCTTCCAAATGAGAGCAGAAGAAAAAGAGACACCAAGAATATTGAGAGAAGATGAAGGGTTGATTTTTGTATTGTTGAAGAATAAAGGATAGTCCGCTGGGAGATCCTGACGGGTAGATAGGCTAGATGGAGAAATTGGGTTTTGGAAGCATTAAAGGTAACAAGGTTTCTCTGCCCCAATTGGAGATAGTATTTAGATCAGAATTTAAGAGTTCTATGGCTTCATTACATTTGTCGTTGAGGGATTGCTGGCTGGGGCGTTCTGAAAAACTAATGGAGTAGTGTAAGGTTGAGTCGTCTGCGTATGAATGGATGGGAATTAAGGTACAGTTGAGGTACTAATTATTCCTTGTATCTCTCTCTCTCTCTCTTGACTTCTCCGCTTGCTCTAGCAGCGTCAACGGCCCTGCACCGCCACTGAGAAAACTCGATCATAATTTGAATATTTCATAACCCTATTCCCTTTATTTATTGCATGAACAGTAGTTAAGTGCTTGTTAAACCTCCACATAGTTCAGTAGTTGCCGTGAATGTCATTTTATTGCTTTTCTTGGTCTTGATTCTTGAATTAAGGGCTGTGAGGGCAGAGCCCTATTAACCCTGACGCAGTGTGGTTAAACGTCGGGGACCCAGGAGGGGCTGCAGAAGGGCAACAACACTCCCAGGACTTGAGGATGGAAGGGAAGATGAAGTGATGAACGATGGCACCCGGCAACAGAAGACACGTGGTGAAGTGAAGAGGCAAGGAATGAGGGGCCAACACATACCCCAGAAGCTGAAGGCGGCCCTGGCATCGACGGAAAGGTGGGGCTCACTATGGAACCCCGAAGAAACCCAAGGATTTGCCGATACCAGAGCCGACCACCGAGGGTGCAGCGTCCCTCCAGCGGGCAAGCGACGTGTCACAGGTTCAGGAAATCGCCGGCCCACACCAACCAGAAAGGAGCCAAGATGGCGCAGAGTGAAGGCGCCACAGACGGATGAGCAGAGGATGACGAAGGCAGAGCAGGGTAGCATGGTGGAAGGGGATGCAGCCGGGGGGGAGAGGCCGGTGAACCACCGACGCGGCAGGCAATCACCGGGATCGACTGAAGTTCCCCCAAATTAACCCCCAGATTGCGTCGGGCACCGGGGATGTCGTACCGCGACCGCGACCCAGCAGAAACTCTATTGCTTTTCCGACTGATAAACATTGTTGTTTACCTCTTTATCCTAGCTTGTGAGTGCAGCAGATGACGCGCACCTCTAATCGACCGTTGTATTTTCTTATTAACTCTAGCAGTTATTGTATTCAGTATCCTGGCACAAAAGAGAGAGAGGTACTGGAAGTGTTAGTGAATGCCAGGCTGGATGTATGTGGAATGACTGAGACCAAATGGAAGGGTACAGATGTGAGAGAGTAGGAGAGTGGAATGTGTGTGTGTGTGCTGGAGTGAGTGGGGGAACAGCAAGAGAAGGTGCGTGTTTGTTTGTAAGTAACAAATGGAAGGATTGTGTAAGAGAATATGGGTCTGTGGGTTCAAGGATTGTGTAGGTGAGAATGAAAGTAGGAATACAAACGTGGGTGATTGTGTGTGTGTGTATGCTCCGTCAGAGGATAAACTTGAGAAAGAGGAGTTCTTGGTGAATGTGGAGGCGTGCTTGGATAAGTTTGACAAGAACGGAAGAATATTTCTGATTGGGGATATGAATGGTAAGGTGGGTGATAGGAAAGTTGATGGAGTGGTGGGAGGATGGGGGGTACCGTCAGAGGTGAATGGGAATGGTAGTGCACTTGTGGACGTATGTGTGGGGAGGAGGTTGTGGATAGCCAACACCTTCTTCCGACACAAAGTGATACACAGGTACACATGGACAGTGGTGTGGACGATGAAGGATAAGACCGTGGTGGAACGAAAGTCACTGATTGATTATATGAGTGGAAGAAAGAATGTAGAAATCTGTGATGGATGCTAGGGTGTATAGGGGTTATCCTGTATATTATTCCTAGGAGGTAGAGGAGAAACGGATATAAATTAAATAACTAAACCTGGAAAGATGAATTGGCCTAGGCTATAAAAATGTTACCGGGTCGGCGGTTGACTTACATGTTAAAATGTATATGTAGGTTTTTTTTTCTATGTGTGGTTATCTGTGGTAGTCCCAGTAATATCTATGAAGTACGTCTAGTATTAAAGGAACTTAGCTGTGATGCAAAGAGTGTAGATTAGATGATGGACATGTCGGTAGGTGAATATCAGGGAAGTTCTGGTGTTATGTGGCAGCAGCTGGCGGTCTGTAGTTGGCGGGAACAAGTCTGTGTGAAGTGTGTCTGAGATTCCCTTTTGTCGTGACAATATAAAATATATTTAAGGGTTTTATATCGTCCCCCGTGATTAAATAATAAGGGAAAATAAACTATGATATAATTGGTGCAACCACAGTAATATTTTCCACAAAGATAAATAAAGTAATGCGTATAAACAAAAAGGAACCAGGCGTTTTTGTAATCGGTCGTGAACCCGGGAAATTCAAACTACGGTATCTATACCAAGATTCACGACAGGGGTATTGGAGGGGGTCTGTTTTCGTGCTATTTAGGTGTCAATTTTTTTTCATGGCGAAGGATAGTGAGCACGTAATTTTTGCTCTACCAAATGTTTATTTTTACTGAAATTATGTACAAACTAATCTTATGGATGTTTTTAAGCTTGATGGAGGTCTAAGGAGAAAACTATAAAAATAATTAATAAATGAAAAAAATCAACCAAAAAGTGAACCATCCCCCCTATGTAGTAGTAGCTAAGGTTAAGATACAAAAGAAGTGGGTGAGGAGAGCTGGAGGGAGGTGAGAGGAAGGTGGAATGGTGAGGAGGGTGGAGAGGCTGCAGGAGGAGGAAATCAGGGAAGAGTACAGGAGAGCAGTAGAAAGACGACTAGGTGGGTTCGACCTGGAAGAGATGGAGGAAGTGGAGGAGATAAGCAAGGTGTTTAAGGAAGAAGTCTGTGCAGCATGTGAGGAGGTGTGGGGAGTGAGGAGAAGAGGGAGGGGAGTGAAAGGTACAGCATGTTGGACAGAAGAGGTAAAAATAGCTGTGGAAGATAAGAAGAAAGCGTATAGAGAGTGGTTGGGTAGTAGAGGGAATGAAGATTTGGAGAGGCAGAAACGAGCGAGGTACGTGGAGAGAAAGAGAGTGGTGAAGAGAGTAGTGAAGGAAAGTAAGAGAAGAGTAGATGAGGAATTTGGAAGGAATCTGAGTGTAAAATGGAGGGAGTGTAAGAAACTGTTCTGGAAAGAAGTCAAGAAAGTTAGGGAAGGTAGCAAGGGAAACAGTAAGACTGTGAAAGATAAGAATGTAAGAATGCTAGCCGAGAAGCAAGAGAGAGTCAAAAGATGGAGGGAGTACTTCAACGAGTTGCTAAATGTAAGGAATGAAGAGCCAGCAAACATAGTGGGATGGGGTATGGGAGGGAGAAGAGGAGAAATAGTGGAGGAGGAGGTGGGGATCAGGAGGTCAGAAGTTTGGGAAGCCATGAAAAGAGTGAAGGTGGGGAAAGCACCAGAAACAGATGGAGTGTGTGGGGAAATGTTGAGATATGGTGGTGAGATAGTGATCGAATGGGTATGGAAAATGTGCAAACTAGCGTGGGAGAAGGGGAATGCACCCGATGTCTTGAAGACTGGCATAATAGTCCCCCTATAAAAGGGAAAAGAGGAGGGTGTGGTAATCACCGAGGAATATGTCTCTTAAGCGTAGTAGGGAAGGGGTACAGTAGGGTAGTGATTGAGAGAGAGAGAGTGAGAATGGAGAAATGGATAGGCGACGAGCAGGGAGGTTTTAGGAAGGGAAGAGGCTGTGTAGATCAGATTTTTACCCTGAATTGTGCTGTGCAGAAATATCTGGAGAAGAAATAAAAGGTGTATGTTGCCTTTATGGACTTGGAGAAGGCCTATGACAGAGTGGATAGAGAAGGCATGTGGAAAGTACTTAGAATATATGGAGTAGATGGCAAGTTGCTGAAATCAGTGAAGAGCATGTATGAGGGTGCAAAGGCGGCAGTACGTGTGGAGAATGAGCAGAGCGAGTTCTTTGACCTGAGTGTTGGGTTGAAACAGGGGTGTGTGATATCCCCGTGGTTGTTTACTGTATATATGGATGGAGTCATGAAAGAAATACTAGGAAGAGCCGTGGATGTTGGTGTATCGCTGAAAAGGGAGGGAAATGAGTGGAAGCTGCCTATACTGCTGTTTGCGGATGATACAGTTCTGATGAGCGATAATGAATGGGAGTTGCAGGGTCTGGTAAATAAGTTTGGAACAGTGTGGGAAAAACGGAATTTGAAGGTAAATGAGGGGAAGAGCAAGGTTATGGTCTTCGAAAGGGGTGAAGTCACAGAGTGTGAGGTGAAGTTGAACGGTCAGGCTATGGAGATTGTCAGCTCTTTTAAGTATCTGGACAGATACTTGAGTGTGTTGAGTAAATATGTGACTATGGATGAAGAAGTGCGGGACAGGGTGCAACAGGGGAAGAGGGTTGTAGGAACGTTGAATGCAGTAACAAGAAATAGAGTGGTCAGTATGGAAGTGAAGAAATCCTTGCATGACATTGTGGTAATCCCGACACTATCTTACGGAAGCGAAGCTTGGACATTCAGGAAGAGACTCAGACCAAGAGTGAGAGCGGTGGAAATGAGTTACTTGAGAAGTGGGTGCAGAGTTGCATGGAGGGATAGACAGACGAATGAGGAAGTAAGAAGGAGGTGTGGTGTGGAGGTAGATGTGCTGGAAAGTGTGAAAAGGAACAACATGAGATGGTTCGGCCATATGGAACGTATGGAAAGCGAGAGATTGACTAGGAGGGTGTACGAGAGCGAGGTGGAAGGACAGAGAGGGAGAGGTGCACCGAGGGAGAGGTGGAAGGATGGAGTGAGGAAATATATGAATGAAGGCGATACTGGTTGGGAGGAGGGGCGTCGACTGACTGGGACAGAGGTGCATGGGGGCGGTTCGTTCGTGGCCACCCCTTCGGGGGTCACAGCGTCAGGCAATAGATAGATAGATAGATCCTACTGTAGCTATATATATCTGTAATTTTAGTTGTTGCTTGCATGATTTGTAGTATCCTTTGACTGATAAACTTTGTTTATCTAAAAAGAGTCATGCTTGGCTAGGCTACAGTGACACCAACGCCATCTGTTGACACAGTATATTAACCCCTTGTGTGCAGTTGCACTTTATTTTTATAATCTTTATTTGGTGAATTGTATATTTAGTTACATATTCTATTACATATATATTTGTGTTTTTTTAGGTTAGGTTATCACCCCTGGTACCTTATTTCTTCATATATATATATACATATATATATTTAGTTTCTTTTCTTTTTTCAATTAGGGTATCTGTTATGCGAGTAGATTATTTTTTACTGAATTTATAATGGTTCATTATTTTCACTATCGTGAAGCTGAGAACCTGAATTAACCAACTGGGTTGGAACTGGCTTGGATAATATAATAAGGATATCAATCTTTCCCAAAGTCACAGAATACATAATTGCAGTTCACACGTTTTTTTTTTTTGTATTTAGCTAGGGTACAAATATGACAGAAATCAAGTCTCATCTATATAGAAATGAGCTTGAAGGAATATGGATCATAACAATTGGTATACATCACTATAAATTCACTTTATAGAATAATTGGAATAAAGATGAACACGTGGATCAAATACGTAAAAACAATAACGTAGTAAGTCAATAGAGAATCACAATATAAATAACACAGAGAGGTTGGTCTCAACAAGAAATAATTAATATCCTGAAGGTAACTGGCAACCACTAAAGGATTAGCCGACAAGGTAGGTCAAAGTTACTGCGACGTGTACTCACAATAGATATTTGCTATGGAATTTAGGATATCAACTGAGGTCTGAAAAACTTGCACGTTAATTCATAAAATAAAAGATATATATCTTAATAAACTTACCGAGTTACAATATTGATTAATAATTTAATTCAATAGGAAATAGTTAAACACGCCAGTATGCTTGGCTAAGCATCGCCTCGCTGAGGGTTAAGAGCGGTGTAGGACTGACTGGAATTTAAATCAATAATAAATTAAGCTAGGCCTGAAGATGAGGTCAGGGAGCGGAATCTTTTAACACAGTTCTACTAGACACGATAAGAACTCTCTCTGTATACACTTATTTTATGTTCACATACCCAGCCAACAATAAACCCAATATTAAGATCTGCTGGTTGTTCACAATAAATTACGTGTAGTGCTCTGTACAGTGTACATATATCCCGAACGAATATAATATTATGTAAAGCTCTGGCCTAGAATAAAAGAAATATATTCACAGGATTATACATAATATCAATCCCTGCAAATAGAGTGTATAATGTTCTCTCAACACGAGAGGCAATAGCAAATTAAGAGGAGAATCGACAATCTTTGGTATCTACGTATATCTTAATCACCCTTCGCAATATTTAAATCAAACACTTTATACAATGAGAAGCACTTTAGTTTTGGGATGGAAGTATAGGTGACGTGGCCCAAGAGAGATCTGGTCATGCGTCGTAACCAAATCCGGGGGAGTCCCAGACACACACACACACTCTCCTACAGGTATCCTCCCTCGTCCTCGGGACCCACCTCCGTCGGTACTTTAAGGGGGTGAATGGCTTGCCCCTACGGAAGTACTTCCGAAATTGAGATCCTAGGGGATGCTGCGTACATAATACAGATCGTGAGACCGTGTGCTCATTAGCCTCGATTTTTGCCTACCAAACCTTGGTTCGGGTAGGTAATATTACGGTTTAATTATTAGTCACGTGTAAAGCTTCTCGAGGTAAAAAAGGTCATGAGAAATATAGTTTTTGAATATTGGTCCGGTTATTAACATTTCTAACAATACAATGCATATAATTATTATGGTTATATGGGTGAACACATTCTTTATTTATTAATATTATATAACCTGAAGAAATGGTGTATGGGAATGAGTGAAAATTAATTTAGTGTGTTAGGTATTTACAGACATTATATCGTGTATATGGAAAGAAATCTTTATTAAGAAGAATATTGTAAAGATAGTGTTTGCTCTATCTTGGCGTTGTTGCAGCGGTGGTCGTGGTAGAGTTGCATTGGAAAATAAGGAGGGGATTGATGCCTTAATTGCATAAACATATCCTCGTCATTAGGTCAGGTTCTTCGGGATACATCGGCCATTTTCTTTTGGTGAAGGGGGTAATGAGGACGGATTAACAGATACCCTTTGGGGGGCCCTAGGGGAGGCACAGGTATGGGGGAACGTTGAGGTTTGAACAGGGGTAACTGTTTTATTTTTCTTCCCTTTCTTTACGAGGGTCAACTTACCTATTTTGTTTTGTCCTTTGATGGCTGCAATCCTGCACTCTGTCAGCTGTTGTTAAGGTTGTTGAGTAGTCCTTTCTTCTTGGGCTGTTATTTCAGTATCACCCATGGTAGCCTATTTCTACATATATAATTATTATTATTGTTATTTTTGTTTTTCAGTTAGGCTATCACTGCTGGTGGGTATTTTTGCGTATTTCAAAATCTTTGTTTCGGTTAGGATCACCCCTGGCAGCCAATTTCTGCGTATTTATTGTTTTTTATTTTCTGTTAGGCTATCACTGCGTATTTAAAAATAAATGAAAATAGAATAAATAAATAAAAATATAAAATAAATAAAAATATAATATATAGAATTGTTTTCAGTTAGGCTATCTCCCCTAGTAGCCTATTGCAGCATATTTCAATGTTTGTTTTATTTCGGTTAGGCTATCACCCCTGGAGGCCTAATAATAAGTAAGTGAAGTGAGTGAAGTGTTTTCAAAGTGAGTGAAGTGTTTTAAAGTGAGTGAAGTGTTTTTAAGTGAGTGAAGAGAGTGACAGTCACCATGCCTCGCACCTGTACGAACTGCGCTGCTAGGTTAGGTGCTTCCATGTTTGCTACTGCCGATCTACAAGTCTGCCGACTCTGCCAGCAAGAGGATTTAAAACGAAATTGGGATGAAACCAACAACCAAGATCAATGCCGCTCACCATGAAGCTGGAATCACTCCCAAGAGATTGTGACACACAACGTTGGAGTACCACCAACTTCAATTGTCATCGCTTCAACTTCAGCTACTACCGCCGCCCCAACGTCAACTGCCAACAATCCAACGCCTGCAGTAGACACTGCAGCAGATGCTTCCAATGAACCTGAGCCGACATCAAACCAGGACAGCCGCCCAGTTCACCTTAGTCCAACAGTGCGAACCCCTCGCCCTCGTTCTAACCACTCCGATCCACGACCTGTACGCAGAGTCTATCCACCATAGGTTTCCGGATGTACACCAGTGAGGAACGGTGCACGGCCAATGCAGAAAAGGTCTCGTATACCAGTAACAATGTCAAACAGATTTGAGATCTTGGTAGACATGGAAGACGAACCAGAAGAGACCAGGCTCGTTGGGGATTCTATCCTATGAGGACAGGCCGTAGAGTTCTGCGACAGAGTCCCAATTCTACGAAAGACATTTTGCATCCCAGAAGCTGGACTGGACGACATTGTGGAAGCCTTCGAAGATAACACAATGGATGGAAACGAAAATACCTTTTTTGTCATCCATGCTGGTTCAAATGACGTCATGCGCACCAGATCCGAAGAGCTGATGGAGAAATATTGCAAGATGATCCAGCACTACAAAAACAAGTCAAGGAATATCATCATCACAGGCATTCTCCCCAAGATCGTTGTACCTGACAAAATCTACGACAGAGCCTTCAGCACAAACAGCCGTCTAAAATATTTGTGTCTGAAGGAAGAAGTTGAATTCATCAACCTCTGGGATCATTTCTATAACCAGCCTACTCTGTTCCTCAAGGATGGCACTCTTCTAAACTCTGTGGGTCCAGCACGCATGGGTAGTCTCCTACACAAAGCAGTCCGCAGCCATGGATATAAAAAACCTCTTTGTCAAAACCGCAAATTTTGAACGTTGACACATCCTTTGTGCTAATAAAGAATAATAAAGGTACACAAATAATACTTGCATTAATATACTCAAGCTCAATCAGTGCAAACTGACCGAGAAATTTATGAACAAATTGCAGATGTAAGTAACTCACAAGATACCGTAATTTTTGGTGACTTTAATTTACCTGCGACCAAGTGGGGTGATACTCTTACTTCACACTCCGGACATGAATTGTATGCGAACTTGCAGGAGAGTTCGCTCTATCAATTTGTTAGATCGCCGACCCGTGGTAATAACATTCTTGAATTAATTGATAATTTGAATGTTGGTGATGCTATGTTTAACCCTCAACCGACGGTGACCGTCATATGACGGGAGAGAGAATATTGGCCACCCCTGCGGTGCCACACATTTGACGGGTGCAATTTTGAGGACGTTATGAGCTCTGAGAGAGAGTCCGTACTTTGGGAGGACGATAGCTGGGCTTCGACCGCTCACCACCACCTCGGGGCCGTCACTGACACATAGTATGCCTCACTTCCCCCGTTGTACCACGCGAGACAAGGAAATAACCGCAAAAATTACCATATTTTAAGGTATTTTAACCTCTGGTTACACGATCGCTGCAAAATAACCCGTTTTAGGTTTGGGTGTCATTGAAAAGCTCTATTATCGCCCTTTCACGGATATTGTATTACGCTCTGGCTCTTGTTTATGCATGATAAAGAGCATGGAATGAAGGCAGTTTTTGGTAAAAATGTCAACACGCATGCCCGCTTTTAGGGAGTTAAAGAAACTGACTGGAGCTTTCTAATTAACAATAACGACATAAATACATCTTGGAAATTATTCGCAACCACTTACCTAAAAACTATTCAAGACTGGATACCATCGAAAATACGGCGTACAGGCCATAATGATAAGCCCAAATGGTGGAATACAGAGATTTCAGACTGTTTGCTTGCTAACAAAATTGCTAATGATAGATTAAAATCCTCACAAAATGACAAAGAACGGGTGAAATTTGTAGAACTACGACGCAAATCCAAAAAGTTAATTACGCACAGTAAAAAGACCCTGGATTTACATGTTGCTAATCAAAGTCAAACAAACCCGAAAGAATTATATTGTTTAGTTATATCAGAAAGAAAAAAGTAGTTTCTTCAAATGTTGGACGAAGTACAAATGAGTAATGCCCTCAATACCTTCTTTGCATCAGTTTAGTAGAACAGAAGACAATGATATCCCTACAGCATCGCCGATTCATATTGATAATTATTCTGATGTTCTAAGGAAATCTAAGCAATATCACCATTACAGAGAGAAAGTATTGAAATGTTTAGATAAACTCAAGGTAAATAAAACGTCTGGACCTGATACAATCTCACCTAGAGTTCTAAAGGAAGCTAATGATGAGCTCTCCAAACCACTGACTTTGCTATTCAATAAATCTTTGCAGTCTGGAACTATGCCTGATCAGTGGAAGCTAGCCAACGTAACACCGATATTGTAAGAAGCCAGCAAATCCCTACCCAGTAACTATTGTCCAATTAGCTTAGCCTCAGTTGTTGTCGTGAATCCTAGCTGGTATATATACCGTAGTTTGAATTTCCCGGGTTCACGACAGCTGGTTCCTTTTTGTTTATACACATTACTTTATTTATCTTTGTGGATAAATATTACTGTGGTTGCACCAATTATATCTTAGTTTATTTTCCCTTATTATTTAATCACGGGGGACAATATAGAACCCTTAAATATATTTATATTGTTACGATAAAAGGGTATCTCAGTACACTTGACACAGAGACTTCGTCCCGTTCACAACAAACCACCAGTTGCTGCCACATAACAACAGAACTTAACTGAACTACACCTACCGACATGTCCATCACCTAACCTACACTCTTTGCATCACAGCTAAGTTCCTTTTATACTAGAAGTACTTCATAGATATTACTGGGACTACCACAGATAACCTACACATACATGTTTACAAGTAAGTCAAACGCCGACCCGGTATCATATTTATAGCCTAGGCCATTTCATCTTCCCAGGTCTAATTATTTACTCTATATCCGTTTCTCCTCTACCCCCTAGGAATAATATTCAGGATATAATTGGTGCCGTGTGACCAGGATACTGGGCCATCTGTTATATTGATAAGAATTGGGGGGTATTAGGCCTGACTTGTCTGCCTTTGTGTAAAGGTGGGTGATCCAGTGGACAAATGTTGAGGGGCGCATATGTCCGGGATTTTCCGCTGGACCGTCCAGTGCAGTGCCCTGCTTTTTTTTTGTTAAGCAGTTCTATAGACCAGGGGCAAGGGTGGACACTTGTCAGGCAGACCTCAGCCTGGGCTAGATGCGCCAGGGAGCCGGAAGGTGTTAGATAGGCTACTGAACAGAGCACATGCCTTCTTTGAGAAGAAGGACGGGGCCGAGGAGGAGCAGTCAACGCAATAGGCTAGATCTCAAGACTAGGACGATGGCTGCGGCTGTTCCTCCTTCAGAGGAGTCATGATCCTTCTTTCTCTTTCTTTTTCTTTCTTTTTCTTTGTAATTTGTTAAAATTTAGTATAGCCTAGCCTAGTAAAGTTAATATTGTAAAGTAGAGTAATATGACATAGGGAAATTTTCCTTTTCTTTGATCATTTGTAAACTCACAGGGGGCACGCGGTCTGCATGCTTTAATTTGCTTGGTTGCTGTCGTCATCAATGTAAGTAGGTTAGCCTAGGCTTAGAATAGATTTGAATAGGTTAGCCTACAGTGACGATTAGTATTGTTGTTCCTTAAGCTTTAGTTACCGTAAACCTTTAAGAATGGAGGATAAAATAAAGTCATTGCGGCGGTTCAGGTCCGCAAGAAGGGAGGGATTACTAAGCTTACCTTTAATCTGTCTGAATTTATTGAACATGCTGCTACACTGCATGATGTAAGGGGTGTGAAAATCACTTTAGAAAAGGCCCTAGCTGATATCGAGTCGTATAACGTAGAGTTGTATAGCTTATATTCAGATGATCAGTTAGAGGATGAGATGGTGAAAGATATGCAGTATGTTAATCAAGTAAACAGTCAGTTAGCTGAGTTAGATAGTGCTCTACAGACAACCACTACTGGTCGATCTCATGATAGTGCAGCAAGTAGGAAGCAGAAGGGTATTAAGCTACCCTCCCTGAAGTTGCCAGTTTTTGATGGGGATCCAACACAGTGGGTGGGTTTCTGGGAGCTCTTTGATTGTAGTGTTCACTCCCAAACAGACTTAACTGACATTCAGAAAGTTACGTATCTAAAGGGACAACTTAGTGGTGAGGCTCTACAAATTGTTAGTGGATTTAGTTTGGTCGCTGCAAGTTATGAACCAGCGGTCACTATACTGAAAAACAGTTATGGTCAAAAGGATCGCATCAAAGCAGCTCACATAGCGAAACTGTGTAATCTCCCGCATCCTAGCCAGGAGGTCAGTGCTCTGAAAGATTTTTCCGCATCATTTGAGTGTGCGTTAGAGTCATTACGCTCTATGGATGTAACAGTAAGTGAAATGTGTGCAGTACTGTTGCATAATAAACTCCCTAGTGCAATCTCTGAAGTGATTAAGCGTGAATTGAAAGACAACTGGCTGGATGTGGATGAATAATGTTCGTGTGTTTAAGACTGAAGTGTGCAATCTAGAAAGTAGACATAATCCACTAGAACAGCTTGGGGTGACCGCCACAGCAGCATTTGCAGTGTATCAGAAACTCGATACCAAGCAGACGTATGGATGTAAGTTGTGTTTAAAGACAGGACATTTTTGAGCAAAGTGTGCAAAATACAAGAACAGTCCCGCCAAGGCCAATAGAACAAGGCACTTGAAATTGTGCGTTGGGTGCCTGTCATCAGAACATGGCAGCCAGGGGTGTACTAACCCTAAAATTAGGCCGTGCCGATTCTGTACATTTTATGTATTTGTGTCCGACGCCACTCCTTGAACAAACTGGACAACCAGCAGCTCCTGAACCAACAGTGACCATGGCTGTGGCTTCGGGCCGTAATGCAGTGTTGTTGCCTACCATTCAGATTCCCTTGACCGACAGAAACGGTCATACCAGTAGAGTAAGAGTTTTGTTGGACCAATGTTCGCAACGTACCTTCATCTTGCGCTCTGCTTTATCGCAGCTTGAATACGTTAGGGTCAGTAAGGAACAGCTAAAGCTCCAGGGATTTACTGGCTCACTTGGTAGTACTGAGTATGAAATAGTAGAGTTAACCTATCATCACAGAAGAAGGGTGCGTAATTTGAGAGCCGTTGTGGTGGAGGAGTTGCCAGTATACAAGCCAGGGAGGGGATTAGAGATGGAGGTAAATGCTATCAAGGCTCGGGATTACAAATGATCAGATCCAGGTATCACTGATGGAGATATGATAGGGTTACTTATTGGGGCAGACTTTTATTACCACTTTGTACATTCAGGCTATGTCAGGGAAGGAAGTATAGTTATGTTACCCACAATTTATGGTTACGCACTGAGTGGCACTTATCAGTCAGATATAGAAGAGACTCATGTAGAGTTAGTCACTGTTCTTAAGTTAGCAGTAGACCCTTTAGTGGAGATACAGAAAGATATTGGCAGGAATTCTCCAGAATTAAAGGATCTGACAGCTCTATGGGACTTGGACCATATTGGTATAAGTCCTAATGAGACTGGTAAGGGTGGGGAGAAGGTCTTAAATAGATTTTCTGAAGCGGTACAGTATTCCGAAGCACAGGGACAGTATATAGTGGAACTGCCGTGGAAAGATAACATATATAAATTACCTGATAACTTTAAGTTAGCCCTGGGCAGAATGAGAGGCTTGCAGCATAAGTTTATAAAAGATCCCAACTACTGTCAACAGTATACAAAGGTTCTGGATAATCAGATAGAAAGGGGGTTTATTGAAAGGGTAGAAAACAGGAATCAGGCTGGTCATCCCATTCACTACTTAGCTCACCATGGTATTACCAAGGATAATGTTTGACTGTTCGGCTAGGATGGACAAGAAGGCGTTCAGTCTGAACGACTGTCTCCATACAGGTCCATCGCTAGTGGCTGACCTCACCCAGGTGCTTCTGCGCTTTAGATGCCATCAATTTGCCTGGGTGAGTGATATTGAGAAAGCATTTCTCATGGTGGAGTTGAGTGAGAGAGATAGGGATGCTACTAGGTTTCTGTGGCCCGTTGATCCCTTGGATGTTGCAAGTCCTTACATTGCCTACCGGTTCCGTGCAGTTCTGTTCGGGACCACCTGTTCCCAGTTCCTCCTTAATGCTACCATTCAAAAACACCTGTCTATGATACAGGAGAACAGTGAAGTAGTTAATAAGCTCCAAAGGGGGCTGTATATTGATAACTTGCAGGGGACTGGTGATGATGTAAGTGATTTGCAACAACAATGTTGGGATGCCCGTAGAATATTTTCCATCGCTAACCTGTCTTTACGTGAGTGGGTCACAAATAATGAAAATTTGCGGGAACTGTTGTACCTGAAGGGTATAGCTTCCGCCAAACAAGACGGGGTTAGGGTGCTTGGCTTTGGGTGGCTAACTAATAAGGATATGTTACAGGTTAATTTCCGCGGAGGTAGCCCTGCATTGGTTACGAAACGCGAGGCTCTAAGTCTAACCGCGAGTGTGTTCGATCCTCTAGGATTGTTGCTACCGGTAACCATCCGGGTGCGGAGGTTCGTACAGAACTTGTGGAGATTAGAGTGTGATTGGGATGTCCCCATTCCAGATGACATGAGAGCTAACTGGCAGGGTATTTATAAGGATATGATAGATAGTACAGGTATCATGTTTCCCCATCATGTCACTAATTCTAAGAGGGCTATGCTGCACCTATTTAGTGACGCTAGCTCAGTAGCATATGGTGTAGCGGCCTATGCGGTTGGTGATGAGGTGTGTAGGTTAGTAATGGCCAAAGCTAAGGTGGCGCCTATTAAGTCCCTCACCATACCTAAGATGGAGTTGACTGCTGTTCTTCTCGCACCTCGTCTCGCATGTTATATATGTGAAGCCTACGCGGACGAGCTGATTATAGAGAATGTATACCTCTGGTCGGACAGCCAGATAACCCTATGCTGGTTGTCTAGTATAAAGATTTTGCCTATATATGTTCAAAATAGAGTTGATGAGATAAAGTAATTAGTCCCCGGCGCTCATTTTCGTTTATGTGTCCACAGAGGACAACCGCAGTGATCTAGTCACCAGAGGGATTTCATATGTGTCCTTAGTTGCTTCTTCGCTTTGGTGGGAGGACCCATAAGGCTACCTCACCAAATGCTATGGCCTGATCATGGCCCAATAGGGGGCTCAATAGGAGGGGACACCACTGTGGGTTGTAACACGAGTTAAGAAGGAATCCTGTCATTGCCGGTACCGGTTGCCTCTACTGCCATATTGAATTGGGACCGGTATGGCTCATATATGAAGTCATGGCATGTAATGGACTGGGTCTTTAGCTTTATAGGACTCTTAAAGAGAAGACACAAGGGAACTATCAGGCAAAACCGGCATACTTGACGGTGCCGGAATTAAGAGCAGCAGAGTCAGCCATGATTAAGGTAGCTCAGAGAGAAGCTTACTCTGAGGAACACCACTATTTGTCAAAAGGACAGGGCACACCAAGCAATATATTGTAGCAGTTAGGCCTCTATATGGAGGGAGGCTTGATATGCTGTAGAGGTAGGCTACACTTTTCAGCTTTACATGATAGCGCCAAGTACCCTATCCTTATCCCTAATAAACATCGTATTAGCCACTCTCACTTAGTACTTAGTACTGCCACAAAGTGTGTAACCATAGTCGTGTTAGTTATGTTGTAAATTACATAAGGCAAAGATGGTGGATCCCCAAGATTAGACAGGTAGTAAAGAAAGCCTTAAGGGGATGTATCATCTGCAAGAGATTGCATGGTACATCATACCGTGCTGTACAGGCCCCTCCGTTGCTGGAGTTTAGGGTTCAGGAAGTGAGTCCTTTCCAGGTAACAGGGTTTGACTACACAGGTGCCTTGCCAGTAAAAGAGAATGGGGGTACTGTAAGTAAACTATATGTAGTCTTATTCACCTGTGCAGTTACTAGAGCGGTCAATGTAGAAACGGTGTCTAACCTCTCCTGCGAATACTTTTTGCATGCGTTCCGTAGGTTTAGTAGCAGGAGGGGTTACCTTGAGATTATGATGAGTGATAATGCCACCACATTTGTTAGCGGAGCCAGTACATTACGGGAGTTGATGGATGATGCAAGGTTAAATGGTACTCTAGCGGAATTCAAGTGCGAGTGGCGGTTTATACCGGCCAGGGTGCCATGGTTCGGTGCCATATGGGAACGGGTCATTGGCATCCTAAAGGCTGGCTTGAAGAAGGTACTGGGTCGAGCATTGGTTACCACAGAGGAACTGAGTACGGTATTACTGGAGCTCGAGGCCACAGTCAATGATCGCCCGCTTGGCTACAGCTACAGTGATCTTGAAGACCCTCTACCCATCACTCCTTCAGAACTGGTTCATGGGAGGCGGATCAGAAGCTTTCCAAGGCGGGAAGTCACTGATGAAGATCTCAAGGACACGACTTGGCGTAACAATGATTCCGTCAACCAACGCTTCCAATATGTTACGAAGCTCTCACATGACCTGTGGAAAAGGTGGAGCACTGATTATCTAATATCACTCAGGGAGCAACATCGTCACTTAATGGTAAAAAAAGGATAGCATCGCCGCAAGTTTGGGACGTCGTTCTAGTACATGATGACGGCCCCCGATTTTTTGACGTATAGGTCGGATAATGAAACTTCTTCGTGGTCCTGACCACGAATGTAGGGTAGTTCAGGTAAAAACAGGGAGCCGGTTTGACCACCAGACCGGTGGTTAAGCTATACCCACTAGAGATAGATTTAGAGGTAGTGGATGGCGACAGCAAGCCGAAGTCTGATAATATCCTTCCTGCTACTGGAGCGGACCGAGGTGATACCCCTCAGAGGCCGTCACGTCGGGCTGCTTTGGGTTCCTCCCAGTTGTGGCGATCCATGATCGGGACAGGACAATTGTAAATACTTTGTATATAACTGGTGGCGGAGTATGTCGTGAATCCTAGCTGGTATATATACCATAGTTTGAATTTCCCGGGTTCACGACAGCTGGTTCCTTTTTGTTTATACACATTACTTTATTTATCTTTGTGGATAAATATTACTATGTGGTTGCACCAATTATATCTTAGTTTTATTTTCCCTTATTATTTAATCACGGGGGACAATATAGAACCCTTAAATATATTTATATTGTTACGATAAAAGGGTATCTCAGTACACTTGACACAGAGACTTCGTCCCGTTCACAACAAACCACCAGTTGCTGCCACATAACAACAGAACTTCACTGAACTACACCTACCGACATGTCCATCCTCAGGGACTCGGGGCTGTTCGGCCAGGCAGCTTAGGGAACAGCAACAACAACAACAACCTACACATACATGTTTACAAGTAAGTCAAACGACGACCCGGTATCATATTTATAGCCTAGGCCATTTCATCTTCCCAGGTCTTTGCATCACAGCTAAGTTCCTTTAATACAAGAAGTACTTCATAGATATTACTGGGACTACCACAGATAACCTACACATACAGGCTGCACAGCACTGCACCCACAGTTCACCTACATCAAGAAACCAAAATCCTCAAAGTCAAAGACCATCTGGACATGAGAGGCACTCAATTCCTGGCAGCAACCTCCAAGAACCAAGACCACCCACTAAACTACATGGCAACACACCCACAGACACCAAGAAATATCAAAACAACACCCAGCACACGGTATCACACACAATTATTGTCCTCTCTCCCTCCCTGCCCACCCCGAACCAACTTCCAGAAGCACATCCATACTCATATCTCGCGCCGATCCATCCACTCACTCTCAGACAACACGCAGCTGCATGCACGACCTCCCGAATTCCATCCTTCCGAATCCTCCCTTCCTCGCGAGGACAGAGTCGACCTGGCCAGGCTGAGATGCGGACACCATCCAGCTCTCCTGAGCTATCAGAAGAGACTGGATGACTCCGTTGTCGACGCCTGCCCGGGATGTAACACAGCACCCCATACCATTAAACACATCATAGAAGACTGCATTTCACACAACCACTTACGCCAACAACACAATCTACACTCAATGAGAGCTCTGTGGGAAAGCCTGATCGTGGCCATGGCCTTCCTCAGGGACTCGGGGCTGTTCGGCCAGGCAGCTTAGGGAACAGCAACAACAACAACAACCTACACATACATGTTTACAAGTAAGTCAAACGACGACCCGGTATCATATTTATAGCCTAGGTCATTTCATCTTCCCAGGTCTAATTATTTACATTATATCCGTTTCTCCTCTACCCCTTAGGAATAATATTCAGGATAGTTGTATGTAGAATGATAGAAACACTCATAAGAGACAGACTCGAAAATCACTTAGAAGAAAGTAACATACTTAAAGATACTCAACACGGCTTTCGTAGTAAACGTTCCTGCTTAACAAACCTTTTAGACTAATTCCAAGATATTTCAATCTCTATGATGAGAGTAAAGCTGTAGATATTATATACCTTGTTTTTCAAAAGGCCTTTGATAAAGTTCTCCACAAACGTTTTACTGTTAAAACTAAAAGCGCAGGCAATACAAGACAGTGTGTTGAAATGGATAGACAATTGGTTCAGCGACAGAAAGCAAAGTGTAGTCATAAATAGATCAATGTAAGTAGCGGGGTACCCCAGGGATCGGTACTAGGACTAATTCTCTTTTCTAATTTACATCAACGACATAGATGAGGGTTTCACCTGTACAATCTCAAAGTTTGCTGACGATACAAAAATTGTAAATAGCGTACTCTCAAAAGAACAAGTTGACGATATGCAACACAATCTAGATAAGTTGTCAATTTGGGCCCAAATTTGGAAAATGAGTTTCGATGCGGATAAATGTAAAATACTACATATCGGATACCGAAATGAGAAAGCAAACTATTCGATGAATGGCACTCAGCTTAAGAGTGTAGACAGAGAAACCGATCTGGGAGTAACAATATCAAGTAACCTAAAACCGAGTCAACAATGTTCAGAAGTTGTTAAGAAAGCAAACAAATAATTGGCATTATAGGCAGGTCATTTGAGCATAAATCCAATGAAGTTATCCTACCTCTTTACAATTCCTTAGTCCGTCCCCTCTTTTGGAATACTGCGTTCAATCCTGGTGTCCTTATTACCAAAAAACATATAGACAAGCTAGAACGAGTTCAACGTAGAGTTATCAAAATGATACCTAGTCTAAAGAACAAACCATACAAGGAGTGTCTTAGAGAATTAAATCTATATCCGTTAACCCAGCGCAAGAGGCTACTTAATTAAAGTGTTCAAAATCATCAAATGTTTTGACAATATGAACTGTAGTAAGTACTTACTATCGACCAATCTAATTACAGGCGGGGAAACGGTTGCAAAATAATTGGTATATCTTTTAACTCACACGAATCTAAGAATTTCTTCTTCAATCGAGTTGTCAACTTGTGGAATGGGCTTCCGGGAGACGTTATAGACTGCAGCACCGTTGATTCTTTTAAAGTTCACCTAGACAAATATCTTGCATCAAACCTGTGACTGACTGCGTTTTGTAAATTAATAACTTTATTTTATTCCCCCCTCAAATTCATCAAGGATTATTGCGTATATATATTACTAAGACATTACTCTCTTTTTCCCACATAAACGAAAGATCATTAACCCTTAACTGGCGGCGCGCAACATAAGTCGAGTGAAAGAAATTTGGACTATGTAGCGGCTCACAACATAAGTCGTGTGCCATTTTCAGCACGTAATGTTGCTGAGAGAGAGAGAGACAAGTGGTGGCAGGAGAGTAGCGAGCGTATGACTGCTCCAGACCACCGCGGTGGACCAACTGACATGAATCCCACCCTCCTCCACCCTCTCACACTCGCTACACAGTGAATTATGTAGGGAAAGTACCGAATTACATGGTTTTTGCACTCGTGTTGCGCGATTGTTGCAAGAAAACTAGCGGTCATACAAGGATCGTTGAGGTGTCATTGGAAGCTCTGTTTATGCCCTTTCAGGGATAGATACTTGTTTTACGCTCTGGGTCTTATTTAGGCATGAAAATGATCACGTAAACAACCCTATTTTGGGTAAAAACACCCTGCTGGGCGGTACATAATGATTATTATTAATTACCGCCTAGGCCGCTCGTTAGGTATTAAAGGGGTGTTTCACACATACAGCAGTGTGAGCGCGAGTCGGCAAGAGTGATGACTCCTTGCAACTCGCGCAAAAATAACCGTGAGTGTCCGAAATTCCACGAGGCACCAGGATACAGTGTGAGTCAGCGGGAGTGTACATGCGAGTCCGAGGGAGTCAACAGGAGTCGGTGTGAGTTAGTGGGAGGTAATGGGATAAAGGCGCGAATGAAGTGCGAGTGATTGAAAATGTGAAAATTAACGATCATTTTTGGATTAGTGCTCGATAGGAGTCAACGCGAGTAAGACGCGGGTCAGTGGGAGTCAAGAGGAGTAATATAGGAGGTAATTGGAGTCTACGAGAATCAGTGGGAGGTGTAAGTATTGAGATGTGATTATGCCATGGATGGCCCCCCAGATCTATTATTTTTCTATATTTCTGGCACATTTGGGACAATAGTCTATTATTTCCAACTGATGGTATGGTGCCATGTCTTTATCTTGATTACTCGGCTATTACAAAGGAGTACAAAGGAGAACAAGCAACAACAAGCGACCCCTCAAGGTTACCTGCCCATTTCGAGGATTTTGTGCCGAAATATGTTGTTAAATGTGATGTGAAACCTGGCATAAATATGATGCAGAAACATAGGTTTTGTATTTATATATTTGTTTTATTATTATTATTATTTTGTTTTACATTTAATTATACAAAAGCAACGAGTGTCTCCCCAAAAGGAGTGACAGAGAGCCAAATTCACGGGACATTGAAGTCAAAATGCCTGGACACACGAAGTTTAAAGCAGTCTAAATCATAGGATGAAGGAAAGGTTGATTAAGGGAGAGAGTTCCAGAGTTATTTCGCTGTTTTCTGTCAACACGGGTTTACTACAGCCACACCCAGAAGTTGTAGTAGGGAAGCTTCACAAGTACACCCCTTCACGTCATTTGTGAGCGGAGGGCAACTAAATTTAGACAATTTTATGAAGTTTACGAAGGATGTGTGGTAGCTCAAACGTTTAATTGAGATCATCTGTAGCCTTTCCTTTAGTCAACGTCCTTCCTAAGCGGGATAAAAATGTATGAATGTGGTATATACAGCTGTGGGCGGCGGTGAAGTAACCTACCCGTGTTCACTTATTGCCTCTCCACTACTATAGTCTATTCAGTGTAAGAAGGCGAGAAATCATGACTTCTAACCTCTGTAACTCAAAATACGACAAGAGTAATCGAGCTAATATCTCTACCATATGGGTAGAGTCAGTCAAGGAATAGATGTGCAAATTTACAGCCAATTTAATCTAGCCCTTTTTAAGTTACAGAGGATAGAGGTCATGATTTCTAGCCTACCTACAGCAAATAGACTATTATCAAGTAACTAAAAAAATTCTGCGAGTCATAAAAATTGTCCGCGAATCATGTAAGAATAATTTACGAATCAACGGGGGTCCATGGGACTAGAAGGGACTCAACGGGATTCGGCGGGAGTCAATGAGAGTTGTCCGACTCGCGGCCGAGAATTTGAACATGGGCAAACATTTTTGGAAATGGCCAACCCGCTGGGACTACCCGCGCATGGGCGGGAGTCTAACGGGAGTCGGTAGAGTCACTGGGAGTCATCGTTTTTTGCCGCGAATAGGAGCGTGAGTCCAAATTTTCCCCTACTCCTAGTGATTCTACCTCACACTCCTGTATGTATGAAACACCCTTTTATAACTGTTACGTTACTAACCCATCTGTCCCCTACTAACTTCCTAATCCTGCCACCTACAATAGTTCCAGGGCAGTAGTTCCCTTTCCAATTTTCTCTTACCCACTCTAAACCACTGTTTGGACACTTGATCCTCAGTGTTTTAGAGGACAAAAAGCCTAGAGGGGTCACTAGACCGGCTGTTGCTTGATATCCTTTGTACTCTCTCTCTCTCTCTCTCCCCCAGATGTCATTATCCCCAAGGGATGGCAGATCATATGAGCATAAATCCAAAGATGTTATCCTATCTCCTTGCAATTCTTTATTCCGTCCTCTTCTGGAATATTGTGTTCAATCCTGGTGCCCCTACAATCAAAAGGATATTGACAAACTGGAACAAGTTCGGCGTAGTGTCACCAAAATTATACCTAGTCCTAAAAACAAACAATACGAGAGGAGCATCTTAGATAATTTAATATATTTCCTTTAACTCAGCACAGATTAACCCTTCTCACACGGGTTGCCAACATAGCTCCATATTAAGCTTTCTCCATAATACATGGGTTGCCTACATAGCTCCCTAGCCTTATTTCATAGCTTAAAGCAACTTAAAACCGCACTAGAGAACGTTTTATTGAATTACTGGGTGGTCAGTATAACCAACAAGAAGAAGAACAAATAGCCAGTCAGTCATGAGACTCCTGCACACATGCAGGCCTACGAAACCTTGTACTTGCTGAACCTGAGTCCGGAACGATACATGAAAGCAGATGACAGTGACTTAGGAATAGTTACAATGGTGAAATAAATTAGTAATCAATAATCATTAATCAATATAATCCATAATATTACATAATACATAATGCACAATAAATAATCAATCATTGAACTTATGTAAATAGACTGTAGCCGTGGCCGCAACTACTGTGGCACCGCATTCGAACAGTTCTCAGTATTCGAACAAAACAGCCGGTCTTAATTCCCACCTCACACAATAACAGTTCAATGTACAATGTTCTAGTCTTCACCTATCGCAAGACATCACCGATTACTGCCTCTGGTATGTATATAAACTAGGTTAGGCCATAATTATATTTACCAAGATATCAGTATTGGTATATGACGAAAACCGGGAGTAAACACGGTTTCTAGGCTCCCGGCTGCCATAACTGACCTTATAATTTTCACCATAAAAACTGAACCACTTGGTCTAGAGACTTTTAGTCTTCACCCATCGCAAGATAACACCAAGTACTGCCGCTGCACATATAAAATTAATAACCTAAGTTAAGTTATTTTTTGGCGTATTCATAACCGCGCCAAAATGCTGAGAATTTGCCGAAACACCCAGTTCCAGCGGTCGCAGGAAGGTTTAAATTGCTGGTCGGCGAGAGTTAAGAGGCAACTATATTCAATTATTCAAAATCATCAGAGGCATCAACAACATGAACAGTAATAAGTACTTTATAATAAACCAATCGAATTACACGCAGTATAATGGTTGCAAAATTATTGGTGTTTGTCTATGCGATGTTTAAAGGAATCAACGGTGCTGTAGCCTATAAAATTTCGAGGAAGTTCATTCCACAAGTTCACAACTCGATCGAAGATGAAAATCTTCGACTCGTGAGCTAAAAGAATTACCAATGATTTTGCAACCAGAGAGAGAGAGAGAGAGAGAGTGAGAGTGAGAGCGTGAGAGTGAGGGTGAGATTGAGGTGGGGTTCAATATCTAATTTCAAAAGGCCATTATGATAATGTAGTTCAACCACCCTTTTCCCTAAATAGTACTAGAAGGCTGTGACATCTCAAATAAAAAATAATATAATCTTTTCAGGATATGAGGACGCATTTCATTCTAATAATCTGGCTAACATTAAACGATTATTGTCAATATAGGAAGAACCATTAGCATAAACCAACAGATAGCAAGACAGAAAAGGAGATCTCCAGAGCTTTCATTTATAACATAAACAATGTCGATCTCCAGAGCTTTCATTTATAACATAAACAATGTCCATACAGAGTACATACTGTTACGACTGAGGTTTAAATATATCAGGGTTCTTATTCATTGGACTAGTAATGGCATAAATGCTACAACGGAAAGCGCTAGATCCAACCTCTGATGTATATTCCCAGTGAACAAAGAACACAAATACTCTACAGAGTTCTATATGCAATAATAGTTTATTAAACTCTCAATAAATGTGCGTCTACTATAGGCTTAATGTTATGTGAAAACAGCCTATTACTACCTATAACCGAAGGTGCTTGGTTATGGTATGCAAAGTAAGGTGGTAAGAGAAGTTACAGCTTATGTTACTTTAATCAATAAATGTCAGGCACTCCTGCATGAAAGAAAGTGCACTAAAGTCCTTCAATACCAACAAGGATTCTTCTTTAAATGTTAGATGCTATCAAGATACTCGAATCGGAAATGGAACCCAAAAAGACAGGCAGCAGAACAATGCTCGTGCAGGCTATGCACACAAAAAGGCAGGAGATATAATGCAGTCGGAGCCAAGAATATCCTAAACGCCACAACAATAATAATAATCGCCACGACAATGCAATATTCCTATCAACAAAAAGAGCCTAAGTCGTTTGTGTCTCAATACATCAAACTAGGCTGCGAAATGCTTGTGTCATCATAAATGGGTATGCATAATAAGAATAATTGGTTTAATATACTTAATGTCTACTATGACTGATAAAGTCTAGCTAGAGTCAATGATACGATATACTGGTGTGCATGGCATGCCGCATAGCCTAGTGCAAATCGCAAGTCTGTGCGTCAAGTATTACGTTATAATGAAGGGTAGCTCTCTTGAGAACCCTTAATACCGAAGTATTAAGCGTTCTCCTGGCGTACCTCAAAGACAAACAACGAGCTTAGAACAGTGCAGAATGGTATAGGCAAAAAGCCCTCATTCGTGCATGCTCTACTCTCAATGGCACACAGGCTAGAATTTACCCAATCAACTCCAGTTCTCAGGTATGTCGTGCAGCTTTTAACTAATACCAGTACCCATCGGAAACAATACCTTATAGTATCAGACTCCTAGTCTAGCATTATCTAATCCAGCAGAACACTAATAATTATAGGAAGCGGTACTGAACAATATGAATGCCAACCAATGCTTCGTGATCAACTTATCTTAACAACTAACATACATGGGTTATATAAGACCTTAACGCACAATACAACTGGCCAGCATGAAGCTGATTATGCAGAGTTAACCAGAGGGGGTATAATATTAATACAAGGTAGTGAAAGATATGGAAAATGAGAGAGATAGGCAGAGGAAAAGGTTCTCAGGTGCAGCTAGGGGGACAGATATCAAAGGGATAAGAGGGATGCGTTCTAGAAACCAGATCTGAGGGAGAGAGTGGCAAGAGAGCTGTATATATACTAGCACTAGCTCGCACTGCGTAGGCAAAGCGGAAACAATTCTTTCAGCCAATGCCAAAGAAGCCAGCCAAACATGACGTCACCAAAAAACTCCTCCAACCAATCCCCAAGAGGCCAGCCAGCCGTGACGTCATCGAGCATGGCAAAAAACACTGCGCGCCTCCTCTCACTCTGTTCTACTCTCTCTCTCTCTCTCTCAAATCCTATCATTACTACTTAATGATAAAACATATACTCTGCAATTAAATATATAAAGCCTTGACATGGGCAAAAACAAAGAGCCTTTCTGGACTGCCCATGACACGAGCTTTCATATGAAATAAAGCACACAATAATACATCAACTGTAGCCACATCCACTGCCCTGGCGATCCTAGCGAGTCACTGTAGGACAAGCCATGCGGTTCTAACGGAGCGGTTAACGTTACAATACGGAGAAGCCCATGTTAATATATGAAGGCAATTGCAAACAAACAGACCGGTAACAGTACAAACATACATATAATATATAGACTGCTTAAAGACAGGAAACAGAGAGGTGATAAAGAGGCTCGGCAGAGAATGAAGGAAGGGTGAGGGTAGATATTGCAGTAGGGGAATGTACCGGGTCAAGTGTACCTAACACAACAATAACGAAGGAGGAAGGAAGGGAGGGAGGCTGGAGAAACTAAATGGTGCAGAGTTGATTGAATGAGAGTGAATCAATCAGTATAGAACACTCAGGTTCAATTTGTGATATATATACAGTATATATACCGTATATATATATTATTTTTCTATGTGAGTGAGGGAGACAAAAGGCTGAACTGCCTGTAGCGAGTACCTCCCCTATAGATGAAAGAGTGACGGCCAAAATCAAGGGGCGTTCGAGCCAAAATGCCTGGACTCACGGAGTTTGAAGCAATTTTAGTCACAGGAGGAGAGAAAAGCTGATTTAGGGAGAGAGTTCCAGAGCTCAGCTGTTGAATAGAAGAAAGACTGAGAATAACGTTGCACTCTTGGGTTAGATAGTTGCACAACGTAGGGAAGGGATTGTGTTTCAAAACGGGTACCACATACCCTACGCAGAGGAGGTGGTATACACTGGGAGAGTTCTGAGGAACACTGATTATTGTAGTAGCGATAGAATAGCGAGAGAGATGCAACATTGCGGCGAAGAGAGAGAGTTTGCAAAGAGTTGGTGAAGGGGTGGGACTTAATGATACAAAAGGCTCTCCTTTCTACTTTGTCTAGAAGTGCGGTGTGAGAGGATCCTCCCCATACATATGAACAATACTCAACACAAGAACGCACAAGAAGCTGTGCAGGGGTAGAGAACCGCTTGAGGCGGTTGAGCAAACCCAGCTTCTGTCAGGCTGCCTTAGCAAGACTGGTAATATGGTATTTCTAAGTGAGAGCAGAAGAAATAGAGACACCAAAAATATTGAGAAAAGATGAAGGATTGATTTTTGTATTGTTGAATAATAAGGAATAGTCCTCTGGGAGTTCCGGACGGGTAGATAGTTGGAGAAATTGGGGTTTGGGAACATATATATATATATATATATATATATATATATATATATATATATATATACTGTAAATATATATATATAATTTTATATACCGGTATATAAAATACCTGTATATATACAGTATATTTTTTTTTTTTTTTTTTTTTTCTATGTGATTGAGGGAGGCAAAAGGCATAACTGCCTATAGCGAGTGCCTCCCCCATAGTTGAAAGAGTGACAGGGCCAAAATCAAGGGACGTTCGAGCCAAAATGCCTGGACACACGGAGTTTGAAGCAATTTAAGTCATAGGAAGAGGGAAAGACTGATTCTGGGAGAGAGTTCCAGAGCTCAGATGTAGAGTAGAAGAAAGTTTGAGAGTAACGTTTCACTCTTGGGTTGGAGAGTTGCACAGAGTAGGGGTGGGATTGAGTTGCAAGACGGGTACCACGTGCCCTACGTAAAGGAGGTGGTATGCACTGGGATAGCTCTGAGGAACACTGATTATTATAGTAGCGATAGAATAGCGAGAGAGATGCAACATTGCGGCGAAGAGAGAGAGATTGCAGAGAGTTGGTGAGTGGACGGGAGTTAATGATACGAAAGGCCTTCCTTTCAACTTTGTCTAGGAGAGCGGTGTGAGAGGAACCTCCCCACACATGTGAACAATACTCAATACAAGGGCGCACTATGCCCCTGTACAGAGCAAGAAGCTGTGCAGGGGAAAAGAACCCCCTAAGGCGGTTGAGCACACCCAGCTTCTGGGAGGCTGCCTTAGCAAGACTGGTAATATGGTCCTTCCAAATGAGAGCAGAAGAAAAAGAGACACCAAGAATATTGAGAGAAGATGAAGGGTTGATTTTTGTATTGTTGAAGAATAAGGGATAGTCCGCTGGGAGATCCTGACGGGTAGATAGATGGAGAAATTGGGTTTTGGAAGCATTAAAATTAACAAGGTTTTCTCTGCCCCAATTGGAAATAGTATTTAGATCAGAATTTAAGAGTTCTATGGCTTCATTACGTTTGTCGTTGAGGGATTGCTGGCTGGGACGTTCTGAAAAACTAATGGAGTAGTGTAAGGTTGAGTCGTCTGCGTATGAATGGATGGGAATTAATGTACAGTTAAGGAGATCATTTATAAAAATTAGAAAGAGAATAGGAGATAGGACAGAGCCCTGAGGAACACCGGAGTTTATAGGGTGAGGAAGTGAACAATGGCCGTCCACAACCGCAGCTATGGAACGGCCGGAAAGGAAATTAGAGACAAAGGCACAGATGGAGGGATAGAAACCGAAGGAGGGTAGTTTAGAAATTAAAGATTTATGCCAGACTCTATCGAAGGCTTTCGATATGTCTAGTGCAATAGAAAAAGTCTCACCGAAGTCCCGAAAGGAGGATGACCAAGAGTTAGTAAGATATGAAAGAAGATCACCAGTATATACAGTATATATGTATATATATTATATATATATATATATATATATATATATATATATATATATATATATATATGTATATGTGTGTGTATTTTATAAATTTGTATACATATTTATATATAGCAAGAGAAGAGTAGATGAGGAATTTGGAAGGAATCTGAGTGTAAAATGGAGGGAGTGTAAGAAACTGTTCTGGAAAGAAGGCAAGAAAGTAATGGAAGGTAGCAAGCGAAACAGTAAGGGTGTAAAGGATAAGAATGGGAGAATGCTAGCTGAGAAGCAAGAGAGAATCGAAAGATAAGGAAGTACTTCAATGAGTTGCTAAATGTAAGGAATGAAGAGCCAGCAAACATAGTTGGATATGGTATGGGAGGGAGAAGAAGAGAAGTAGTGGAGGAGGAGGTGGGGATCCGGAGGTCAGAAGTGTGGGAAGCCATGAAAAGAGTGAAGTTAGGGAAAGCACCAGGAACAGAGGGAGTGTGTGGGGAAATGTTGAGGTATGGTGGTGAGATAGTGATCGAATGAGTATGGAAAATGTGCAAACTAGCATGCAAGAAGGGGAGTGCACCTGATGAATGGAAGACTGGCATAATATTCCCCCTATATGAGGGCAAAGGGGAAAGAGGAGTGTGTGGTAACCACCGAGGAATATGCCTTCTAAGCGTAGTAGGGAAGGTGTCCAGTAGGGTAGTGATTGAGAGAGTGAGAGTGAAAACGGAGAAATGGATAGACGACGAGCAGGGAGGTTTTAGGAAGGGAAGAGGATGTGTAGATCAAATTTTTACCCTGAATTGTGTTGTGGAGAAATATCTGGAGAAGCAACACAAGGTGTATGTTGCCTTTATGGACTTGGAGAAGGCTTATGACAGAGTGGATAGAGAAGGTATGTGGGAAGTACTTAGAATTTATGGAGTAGGTGGCAAGTTGCTGAAAGCAGTGAAGAGCACGTATGAGGGTGCAAAGGCGGCAGTACGTGTGGAGAAAGAGAAGAGCGAATTCTTTGACCTGAATGTTGGGTTGAAACCGGGGTGTGTGATGTCCCCGTGGTTCTTTACTGTATATGCGGATGGAGTCATGAAAGAAATACTAGGAAGAGCAGTGGATGTTGGTTTATCGCTGACAATGGAGGGAAATGAGTTGAAGCTGCCTATACTGCTGTTTGCGGATGATACAGTTCTGATGAGCGATAATGAATGGGAGTTGCAGGGTCTGGTAAATGAGTTTGGAACAGTGTGCGAAAAACGGAATTTGAAGGTAAATGTGGGAAAGAGCAAGATTATGGTCTTCGAAAGGGGTGAAGTCACAGAGTGTGAGGTGAAATTGAACGGTCAGGCTATGGAGATCGTCAGCTCTTTTAAGTATCTGGGCAGTGTGTTGAGTAAAGATGGGACTATGGATGAAGAAGTGCAGGAAAGGGTACAACAGAGGAAAAGGGTAGTAGTAACGCTGAAAGCAGTAACAAGAAATAGGGTGGTCAGTATGGAAATGAAGAAGTCCTTGCATGACAGTGTGGTAATCCCGACACTGACTTACGGATGCGAAGCATGGACATTTGAGAAGAGACTCAGACCAAGAGTGAGAGCGGTGGAAATGAGTTACTTGAGAAGTGCATGCAGAGTTATATGGAGGGATAGACAGACGAATGAGGAAGTAAGAAGGAGGTGTGATGTAGAGGTAGATGTGCTAGAAAGTGTGAAAAGGAACACCTTGAGATGGTTCGGCCATATGGAATGTATGGGAAGCGAGAGAATGACTAAGAAGGTGTACGAGAGCGAGGTGGAAGGACAGAGAGGGAGAGTTAGACCGAAAGAGAGGTGGAAGGATTGAGTGAGGAAGTATATGGATGAAGGCGGTGGTGGTTGGGAGGAAGGGCGTTGACTGACTGGGGACAGAGGTGCATGGGGTCGGGCAATAGATAGATAGATATATTTTATATATTTTACATATTTTTATGTTTATATATTTACTGTATATATATATTACAACTAAGCTAATTACAATGATAACAAACAGATTAAAACAATGCAGAAACTATTAACAAAAACTTAATAATTTGCTTCAGTAACGTCCCCAAAACTGGAAAAGTAAATGCTTGGAGTATGTTTGGTATGTGATGTTGGGTTTATTGCATTAAACTAATAACTCGTAAAGTGCGAAACTATGGTAGTTCAAATCCTCTCTATGCTGACGAAAATCGTCATGTATGCCATATAATTATGATTATTACTTATCCATATGCGCCTATTTTGGTTTTAATATGAACATATGAACATTTAAGAGCAATAAAAGAAGTAGGAATAGTATTTGGGGGGTGAACAAGGCGTATTTTTGCCGCCCAATCGTATCATGAGTCGAGAGCCAGGTCGGCGAATATTTTTACCCTCCCAGCTCCAGAGGGGAACTGACGCTTTGCAATACAAGTTTCTGTGTTGCAAGGATCTCTAGCTGCCTGCAGCCTCGCCAGTGTTAACGAGACTTGTTACGACCTGGCACTCGGGTACACAAGGGCTCTTAACCAGGACTCGAGTACGGCTCGCTGCCACAACGGAAACACACGATCCCAAACCCTAAGTACTGCCAGCCGAACAAAAAACACCAATACCCTCCAGAGTTCGATCTGCTATAACGGGGTATATAAGAACTCGGTACTAGTGTTCAACAACAGACTAATAAAGAGACAGGAATTATCTAGTCTGGTCAACAATCAAACAAAGAAGTAAGACACAACAACACCAAAGAATAGTGTTGGCCGAAGCCGAAGTAATCCACCCTTGACTAAGAACTTAAGAAGTCCTCCACCCTCAACTTCGGATCGGCACTATTACGTTACGTTAATCAATAGTCCTTGAGCATCGAGCAAGGAATCTTCTGAAAAAGTTAGATGCTTCTCGGATGCTCGTAAGAAGTACGTATCGGATTTTGAACAGCAATTCAATAAGCAACACACTGGCAATTAAGTATCATTAAAGGTTTAAATTGACATAAGAAGAATTATAAGAATAGGCAATAGTAAATGGCAAACATTAAAAAGAAGTACTCCGCCAATGCACCGGCAATAGCCTACTCGGATTGTGCTCGTGGGCCACTAATCACTAAAGTAGCTAAGCGTGCAACACATGAAATCAATAGTGCTTAAACAATATCATACATAAGGAAAGCTTCAATACTATTCTGTATCTGCTGATCGAGCAAAGTCTAGCTGGGAGGTAGTAGGCTAGGAAACAATGGCTGAGCAAGCGGCTCGTAGCCTAGCGATGTCCTTAAGGCTGTGCGGCCAAATTACGTTAAT
This sequence comes from Lithodes maja, assembly GCA_037953745.1. Lineage (NCBI taxonomy): Eukaryota > Metazoa > Arthropoda > Malacostraca > Decapoda > Lithodidae > Lithodes > Lithodes maja. Next base: position 11,216 of record JBAKBP010003067.1, on the reverse strand, counting down.
TGACGGGATGCTCTCTTGAGAGATCCAGATCGCTAGTATCTGGTTCTCTCCTGGCGATCCTCTCAAAGTCAAAGCAACCGAGTTAGCACAGTGTTGGGTGGCAGAGGCAAAAGCCCTCACTCGCAACACAGTGCTAAACTCACAAGGTACACAGTCAGAAAGACCACCTAGGCTTCCCACGTCTCCGTTGCGATTGTACAGATTCAACAAAATCTAGTACACATCGGGAATCACAACACCAGTAGCCTTATCCCAGTCTAGCATTACCTAGACCAGCAGAAAACAGGAACAATAATAATAATACACAGGGAAATGCATATACGAGTGCAACAAACATTAATCAATCCTATTCTAAGTTGACCCTTCCAAAATAGGCTATCTAATAGGCATATATCTCGTGAGAACTCAAGCGATAATACGTTGGCTGACTAACTCTGCACCAACGGGATCATTGAGGTTAAAAAGGGTCGGGAAAAGAGGAAAAAAGGCGGTACAGATAGTAGAGAAAGTTCACATCAGTCAGAAGAATGTCTATAGTTAGCAAGGGAAATGAGAAGTCGCTCTGCCTAATGAGTTCTGAAGAAAATGTGGCGAGACTTCCCTTTTTATACTCGGCCCTCTAGTGAGCATATCGTAAACAACTAAGGACCGCCCACTGACAATCATTACATAATTTATCTCTCTCAATCTGGGATAGACAAAGGCTTTCCCACGCACTGAGGGGGAGGAGGGAGGAGGGGAGTGCTAGTGAGTTAGGCCCACCTCCCGCATGGCGCACTCACTGACCCCCCGTTACGTAATCTCTCTCTCTCTCCTCTCATCACTACAAATAAGTTTTATACACAATACTTATAACTAATGATATAAAATAGAACTCGTTGACTCAGATGAAAACAAAATACATATTCATAATACTTATAGTACAACGGCTCACATGAACTAAGTTAGGAAACTCTACATAGACTACAGCCAAAGTTCCTGCCCTGACGATCCTAGCGAGAGTGGGGCATGACTGGGCGTTCTGTACAGCATGCTCACACTCGACATGCGTCACACCTCCCCCAAGATTTTACTTGCTCAACCCTGAGCTAAAATCTGACACACACAGAACCCCATCAAGCCCCTCACACCCAGCGACCCCATGGCACTAAAACAAAGCTGAGTTTATCACTAAAACACATGTTATATAAAAAAAAAAATTCACATTTTATAACTCCTCCCACCAATAGCAAAAAAGACACAATATCATGCTCCCAGAGCGAGCTTACAGCAGCTCAGCCGTTTGATAGTTCGTGGACTACTCAAACTCAATAGGCTATGACAAACTTATACAATTATCTATATCAAAAAGAAAGAGTTTTTATATGATTTTTTTATATTTTAATATGTTTTTTTTTCCGGCTGCACTATAAGGGCAGCCTATTTTCTTCTATACCAAACGCTCAACTCCTGCTTTACGACCCAATACGCTGGGCTACAATCGCGAGCCAACAAGCACCAAGCGCAAAATACTATTCAAACTAAAGCAGGAGGCTACCCGTGTGTCAATCTACCCAGGATCATATACCCTTGAACGATCATCTGCAACCACGTTGTCACAACCGGCAATATGGCGTATGTCCAGGTTATATACCAATAACCTTAGTGACCACCTGGTCAGCCTCATATTCCGATTGTGAAACTGGTCCAAGAACTTGAGAGGGTGATGATCTGGGTAAACTACAACGACCGGACCATAGGCTGGAACATAGACCTCGAAATGCCCCAGCGCAAGCACAACCGCCAGCAGCTCCTCCTCGACAACAGAGCAGCTCCCCTGGGCCGAATTGTACTTCTCCGAGCAGAAACTAACAGGATGCTCCAGCCCATCATCGTCCTTTTCAATTTCATTCATCAGGTTCTGAAACGTTGTTGGTGCATTCTTAAGTCCGTCAGGCATAACATTGCACTGGTAGGTACTCCCATCCACAACAAAACCACATACTTCTTTAGCACGCTCGGACAAAGGCACCTGCCAGCAACCCTTTACTAAATCCACCCTCGTGATAGGCGATGCAGCCCCGAGGCGGTCTATGGTGTCGTCAACTCTTGATAAGGTATAGGCGTCTGTCAGGGATAATGCACACACACTCTCGCCATCAACACACTCACTGATCTTGCCACTTAACACCGGTTGCAAAGTTACAGGCAACGACCACTCACGACATTCCTTATCCCTCAGACCCTTCGTCCACACGTAATCCAGCTCTGCTTGCACCATAGGCTGTCGAGCAGGATTTATACGGTAGGGAATTAAACTGAGCCTTGCACTATCTCCAGCCTGCATGTCGGATTCTACCCCGTACATCAGACCTGGAGAAGCAACAAACATGCGAAAGTACTGCCATAGCCTAGTAAACCACTGCCTTGCACTGTCTCCACGAACAACATGCCTAGTGCCCTCCCACAACCCAGCCGAGACCGCAGCTTCTAACCTGTAGTCTCCCTCCTTCTCCACCTTCGTCCCTAGAACAGCCAGGTCATGAGAGGGACAATCAGTACCACCTGTGCAGTCACTCCCATAGTTCATTATTGCTAAGGCTTCCCCGCCGATACCGTACATGCGCACCCCCGCATTCCTTGTGACGACATCTGCCTGCTCAGCATCACCGCTTTTAGAGACATGGCCAGATACAGTCGGTCTATGGTAGGGCTGTTGCATTAGACTAGAGCAGCATTGGGAGGCTATGTGACGACCGGGCACATCCACTCCACAGCCAACCTCACCAATCTGCTCAATGTCCTCCTTTTGACCACCACCCTGGGCAGCCATGGGTCGACCCTGACCTGGCAACCATGCCAAAGCCTCGTCGCCCACCTTGAACCACCGAAACAACGAGGCTAACGGTCTTTCAACATTCACGTGACCTGCCCGTGGAACATCTTGCACCGCCCGAGTTGTGAGACTCAGGGGCTCGGCACGACCAGTGGGGTATGAACCGAGCTGGTGCTGGAGTGCTGCACACTGCTGCTCAGGCAGGTGCTCTAGCGCTTCCACAGCCACCAGACTCGTGTCCCCCGCCCACTGCTCCGCCGAGACATGACAATCCCTACTCTCCTCCACCTGTGCCCTACTGCCCCCCTCTCCTTCTCCACCTTGGCCGCGGCAGACCAACGCAGGGACAGTAGGCTGCTCAGGTGGTTGCCTCACAAACTCCTCCAACAGGTTCACATGACATGCTTCCCCGTCCTCGTGTTTGATCTCGACAGCACCATTACCACACTTCTGAACTTCCGGATCCTCCAACTGCAGTTTACAAATATCTGAGGGAACCAACCTGTCTAGATGCTTCCGAAGCAACCCAAGTCCCCCCCCAATATCAAACTGAGCAACCCTTTTTTCTCTCCGTGTGTAACGTTGCTGCCTCGGAGTCTCTTCCTGCCCTACCTCCTCACTAGCTGTGACAGGTCCTGGGGCCTCTCCAGACTCCAACATAGGTGCCAATACTAAATCACCCGGGAGAGCCGCCGAGTCAAAACTCTTAAAACCAACTCCTGCTTTAGCCTCCTCCTGTTGATCGTTCCTCCGCTGGTCTGAAGACGGAGGACTAGGCTGTGACACTTTAGCTGCCCGAGCTCGGGTGACAACACACGCCATGGGTTGTGTCTGGCACCGCTCGACCCACTCTTGCTCTTCCCCACTCACGTCGGCCGGCCTCTCGGCAACGACTAAGGGTAGAACCTCAGAAGCGGGCATTGCAAAGTCGTTGCCGAGAAGAAGGTCGACGCCCTCCACTGGCAGTTTCTCCACAATACCGACATCCAATTCACGTGCCACACCATCCACCTCCAACTCCAACCGCACCAGCGGGTATGACCGAGTTGCATTAATACCCTGCACCACTACCACCCGAGCCGCGTTTATAGGGTAGCCAGTGAAGTTGTTCATCAGAGTCTGGGAAGCACCTGTATCACGCAAGACCTCTACTCCATGCTTGCGCCCCGCCCACATCACGCAACCCCGCCCTCTATGGTCGCAAAAAGCATCCTGAGCAGGGTTCGAGCCTCCCAGGTGCTTCTGCATTGGCTGTGCCTCAGCCTCTGACGAACTGCCCCGGGCAAACTCAGATGACTTCGGGGACACACCAATGTTGCAGGCCAAAGACACAGCTGCTGTAGGTGGTTTGCTAGGACAGACTCTTGCAAAGTGCCCCTTTTCATGACAATGATAACACTCCAACTCCCCTTTGGGCTTCCCTTGGTACTGGGAAGGGCCCGGCCCCTTCTTAAATGGGACGGTGCTAGTCTTGTGGTCAGTCTTGGTATCATGGCTCTTGTACTTGTTTGCATAAGGTATATCACTAACTCGGGGGGGTGGGGCGTCACGCCCCTTGTTACCTGCCTCACTACGCTGGGCAGACCCGCACCCACGAATTAGTGATAGCCGGAGGTCAGCCATCTCAGCTGCCTCCTGTAGAGTTTTTTGGGTTCTTTTCTTTAATAGTTAAAGTCATTTCTGCACCAGTACACTTATAAAACTGCTCGAGCAGAAACAGCTCAGTCAACTGTTCGGCCGTCTCAGCTTTCTCAGAACGTGTCCAGTTTGTAAGTGCATCTTTTAAGTCCCGGGCATGTTCAAGAAAGGTCGCCTCCCTAGTCTCTGTAACACCCCGAAACTTCAATCGATATGTTTCTGGTTGCAACTCGTATGCCCGTAGGACAGCTCTCTTCAATACTGGGTAGTCAATGCAAGACTCTAAAGGCAGTGCATCATAAGCCTTCAGACCCTTACCCGTAAGTCTTGAGGAGACTAGAGCTGCCCACTTCTCTTCAGGCCAATTATGCTCCCTACACTTCTTCTCAAAACGATTAAAAAATTCTGTGACTTCAGTTTCACTAAATACCGGCACCAATTTGACTAAGTGGGACAAGGACTGTTCTCTTACTTGGCCCTCACGGCCCATCCGAATCCCTGTCGACTCTGCACGAGTCTTATCTAAATCTAATTGAGCACAATATTTCTCTGAGTCGTACCTAAGCTCAGCCTCATGCCTCCTGGTCTCATCCTCTTGCCTCCTAACCTCAATCTCATGCCTCCTAGTCTCATTCTCCTGCTTCCTAGTCTCATTCTCCTGCTTCCTAGCCTCAATCTCCTGCTTCCTAGCCTCAATCTTAGCAAGCTCAAGTCTAAATACCATATCTGGAGACAGGCAGGAAGAGGGAGCTGTCACTACTGAAGGAGGGGGGGCAAAAACTGGGGAACCACCATGTGCACCACCCAAGGGCACTCCAATCTGCCAATTCTCATCCTCTGTGGGAGAGTGCTAACCTCCGGTAACTGAGTGGACGGCACTGTGGGAGTCGAGTGAGAGGGGATCTGGGGAGGAACCCCCCCAAACGCCCTCTCCTCCGAAACCCCATGTCGCCCACGCAACACCCAGGAAATCAGCTCCCCCTTGGACATCCCTACTACATTGGAAATGCCCAAAACCTTGGCTATCAGGTGCAAGCCATAAACATCCACCCCAGTCAGCCTCTCCTCCGTCACGTGGTACCGCTTACTCACAAAAACTCTAGCATCCTCCTCACTGGTTACTAACGGCACACCTTCAAATGGCATCTCTCGCTCATCGTCAGTGCTAGTGCACGACATACTGAAGTCCACAAAAAAATTCTCGAGACAAAAGTGTTAAACTTCCTATGCAAGCACTAATTACTAAATTAACTGGAGTCTCTTAAATGCTCTACTAATTGCCATACAACAAAAATATTCTTCAATATGCACGCTAAAATACAAACAAACAAATGTTGTACAACTCTGCAAAAATGTATACTGTTCACAAAATCCTAAGCAAGGTCGCCATTTGTTACGACCTGGCACTCGGGTACACAAGGGTTCTTAATCAGGACTCGAGTACGGCTCGCTGCCACAACGGAAACACACGATCCCAAACCCTAAGTACTGCCAGCCGAACAAAAAACACCAATACCCTCCAGAGTTCGATCTGCTATAACGGGGTATATAAGAACTCGGTACTAGTGTTCAACAACAGACTAATAAAGAGACAGGAATTATCTAGTCTGGTCAACAATCAAACAAAGAAGTAAGACACAACAACACCAAAGAATAGTGTTGGCCGAAGCCGAAGTAATCCACCCTTGACTAAGAACTTAAGAAGTCCTCCACCCTCAACTTCGGATCGGCACTATTACGTTACGTTAATCAATAGTCCTTGAGCATCGAGCAAGGAATCTTCTGAAAATGTTAGATGCTTCTCGGATGCTCGTAAGAAGTACGTATCGGATTTTGAACAGCAATTCAATAAGCAACACACTGGCAATTAAGTATCATTAAAGGTTTAAATTGACATAAGAAGAATTATAAGAATAGGCAATAGTAAATGGCAAACATTAAAAAGAAGTACTCCGCCAATGCACCGGCAATAGCCTACTCGGATTGTGCTCGTGGGCCACTAATCACTAAAGTAGCTAAGCGTGCAACACATGAAATCAATAGTGCTTAAACAATATCATACATAAGGAAAGCTTCAATACTATTCTGTATCTGCTGATCGAGCAAAGTCTAGCTGGGAGGTAGTAGGCTAGGAAACAATGGCTGAGCAAGCGGCTCGTAGCCTAGCGAGGTCCTTAAGGCTGTGCGGCCAAATTACGTTAATTGACGGGATGCTCTCTTGAGAGATCCAGATCGCTAGTATCTGGTTCTCTCCTGGCGATCCTCTCAAAGTCAAAGCAACCGAGTTAGCACAGTGTTGGGTGGCAGAGGCAAAAGCCCTCACTCGCAACACAGTGCTAAACTCACAAGGTACACAGTCAGAAAGACCACCTAGGCTTCCCACGTCTCCGTTGCGATTGTACAGATTCAACAAAATCTAGTACACATCGGGAATCACAACACCAGTAGCCTTATCCCAGTCTAGCATTACCTAGACCAGCAGAAAACAGGAACAATAATAATAATACACAGGGAAATGCATATACGAGTGCAACAAACATTAATCAATCCTATTCTAAGTTGACCCTTCCAAAATAGGCTATCTAATAGGCATATATCTCGTGAGAACTCAAGCGATAATACGTTGGCTGACTAACTCTGCACCAATGGGATCATTGAGGTTAAAAAGGGTCGGGAAAAGAGGAAAAAAGGCGGTACAGATAGTAGAGAAAGTTCACATCAGTCAGAAGAATGTCTATAGTTAGCAAGGGAAATGAGAAGTCGCTCTGCCTAATGAGTTCTGAAGAAAATGTGGCGAGACTTCCCTTTTTATACTCGGCCCTCTAGTGAGCATATCGTAAACAACTAAGGACCGCCCACTGACAATCATTACGTAATTTATCTCTCTCAATCTGGGATAGACAAAGGCTTTCCCACGCACTGAGGGGGAGGAGGGAGGAGGGGAGTGCTAGTGAGTTAGGCCCACCTCCCGCATGGCGCACTCACTGACCCCCCCGTTACGTAATCTCTCTCTCTCTCCTCTCATCACTACAAATAAGTTTTATACACAATACTTATAACTAATGATATAAAATAGAACTCGTTGACTCAGATGAAAACAAAATACATATTCATAATACTTATAGTACAACGGCTCACATGAACTAAGTTAGGAAACTCTACATAGACTACAGCCAAAGTTCCTGCCCTGACGATCCTAGCGAGAGTGGGGCATGACTGGGCGTTCTGTACAGCATGCTCACACTCGACATGCGTCACAGACTGCGTAAGGGCAATTTGCGCAGAAAAATACACGATAAAAGGGGGAATAATAGGAAAAATACTGATAATTGAGGAGGGGGAAAAAAAGAGGGGATGGGGGGGACACATATGTAGGGTGGTAGCAAGTAATGAAGGGGAATTATCTCACCTAATCACAAATGTATTTGTTTTGAGCGCCACTGGGGTGTTTTAAAGGTGTTTGTTATGCTCTGGATCTATTGAAGACAGTCACAGTACACCACAAAAACCTCTATTGAGAACAGTCTCTTTTTATGTGTTAAACATTTCGAGGGATGTTAAAAATACAGTCAATATTTTTAACCCATAAACAGCGACCGTTCTCTATTGAGGTTTTTGTGGTGCAATGTGACTGTCCTCTGTTACGACCGGGCACTCGGGTACACTAGGGCTCTTACACAGGACTCGAGTATGGCTCGCTGCCACAACGGAAACACACGATCCCAACCCCAGAGTACTGCCAGCCGAACAAAAAACGCCACTACCCTCCAGAGTTCTATCTGCTATAACGGGGTATACAAGAACTCGGTACTAGCGTTTCACACAACAGACTAATAACAAGACGGGAGTTATCTAGTCTGGTCAACAATCAAACAAAGAAGAAAGTACTACAACACTAAAGAATAGTGTTGGCCGAAGCCGAAGTAATCCACCCTTGACTAAGAACTTAAGAAGTCCTCCACCCTCTACTTCGGATCGGCACTATTACGTTACGTTAAACAATAGTCCTCGAGCATCAAGCAAGGAATCTTCTGATAAAGTTAGATGCTTCTCGAATACTCGTAAGAAGTAAGTATCGGATTTTGAACAGCAATTCAATAAGTAACACACTGGCAATTAAAGGCTTTAAGTTGACATAAGAAGAATTATAAGAATAGACAATAGTAAATGGCAAACATTAAGAAGAAGTACTCCGACAATGCACTGACAATAGCCTACTAGGATTGTGCTCGTGGGCCACTAATCTCTAAAGTAGCTAAGCGTGCCACACATGAAATCAATAGTGCATAAACAATAACATACATAAGGAGAAGCTTCAATACTATGCTGTATCTGCTGGTCGAGCAAAGTCTAGCTGGGATATCTAAGGTTAGGAAACAATGGCTGAGCAAGCGGCTCGTAGCCTAGCGAGGTCCTTAAGACTGTGCGGTCAAATTACGTTAATTGACGGGATGCTCTCTTGAGAGATCCAGATCACTAGTATCTGGTTCTCTCCTGGCGATCCTCTCAAAGTCAAGCAAACGAGATAGCACAGTGTTGGGTGGCAGAGGCAAAAGCCCTCACTCGCAACACAGTGCTAAACTCTCAAGGTACACAGTCAGAAAGACCACCTAGGCTTCCCACGTCTCCGTTGCAATTGTACCGGTTCAACCAAAACCTAGTACTCATAGGAAATCACAACTCCCGAAACCTTATCCCAGTCTAGCATTACCTAAACCAGCAGAAAACAGGAACATGGATAATCGTACACAGGGAAATGCATATACGAGTGCAACAAACATCAATCAATCCTATTCTAGTTATCCCTTCCAAAATAGGCTATCTAACAGGCATATATCTCGTGAGAACTCAAGCGATAATACTTTGGCTGACTAAATCTGCACCAAAGGGATCATGGGTTAAAAAGGGACGAGAAGAGAAGAAGATAGGCTGTTCAGAGAGTAGAGAAAGTTCACATCAGTCGGAAGAATATGGATAGTTGCAAGGGATATGAGAAGTCGCTCTGCCTGATGAGTTCTAAAGAATTGTGGCGAGGACCTCTCCTTTTTAAACTCGGCCCTCTAGCGGCACATCGCAAACTACTAAGGACCGCCCACTGACAATCATTACGTCATATTCTCTCTCAATCTGGGATCGACAAAGGATTTCCCACGCGCTTGAGGAGGGAGGAGGGAGGAGGGAGGAGGGAGGGAGGCCTACCTACCTCGTGGCGCGCTCACTGGCCGTCGTTACATAACTCTCTCTCTTCTCCTCATTATATATAAGTCCCACACACAATACTTATATCTAATGATATAAAATAGAACTCGTTGACTTAGAAGAAAACAAAATACATAATTATAATACTTATAGTACAACGGCTCACATAAACTGAGTTAGGAAACTCTACACGGACTACAGCCAAAGTTCCTGCCCTGACGATCCTAGCGAGAGTGGGGTCTGACTGAGCGTTCTGTACAGCATGCTCATACTCGGCATGCGTCACACCTCCCCCAAGATTTTACTTGCTCAACCCTGAGCTAAAATCTGACACGCAGAACCTCATCAAACCCCTCACACCCAGCGACCGCATGGCACTAAAACAACGCTGAGTTTATCACTAAAACACATCTTATAAAAAAAAAAATTCACATTTCATAACTCCTCCCAACAATAGCAAAAGACATAATATCATGCTCCCAGAGCGAGCTTACAGCAGCTCAGCCGTTTGATAGTTCGTGGACTACTCAAACTCTATAGGCTATGACAAACTTATACAATTATCTATATTAAAAGAAAGAGTTTTTTTTATGATTTTTATATTTTAATATGTTTTTTCCCGGCTGCACTATAAGGGCAGCCTATTTTTTTTTCTATACCAAACGCTCAACTCCTGCTTTACGACCCAATACGCTGGGCTACAACCGCGAGCCAACAAGCACCAAGCGCAAAATACTACTCAAACTAAAGCAGGAGGCTACCCGTGTGTCAATCTCTCCGGGATCATACACCTGTGATAGCCTACGACTGATCATCTACCCTCGATAAACAATCCGCGATCACATTGTCACATCCCGCAATATGACGGATGTCCAGGTTATACTCCTGCAACATCAAAGACCACCTGGTCAGTCTCATATTGCGATTGTGAAATTGATTTAGGAATCTCAAAGGGTGATGATCAGTGTAGATAACCACGACTGGGCCATAGGCTGGAACATACACCTCGAAGTGCCTGAGCAACAGCACAATCGCCAGTAATTCCTTTTCTATTGTAGAATAGTTCTTTTGTGCAGCATTGAACTTCTTAGAAAAGAAACTTACTGGGTGTTCCACACCTTCATTGTCTGTCTGTAGCAAGACGGCACCAGCCCCTACACCACTAGCATCTGTTGCCAGCTGAAAAGGCCTGTTAAAGTCTGGGGCCCTGAGTATTGGGTGAGTACACAGCAAATGCTTCACCAAATTAAAAGCCTTTTCACACTCAGGCGCCCACAAAAACTTTTTTTCTTTAGATAACAAATCTGTGAGAGGTGCCAACACCGTGGAGTAACCTTTTATAAAGCGTCTGTAGTAGCCTATCATACCCAAGAATCTCATAATCTGCTTCTTGGTGGTTGGGTGCGGAAATTTATTGATAGCCTGTACCTTGTTCTGAGGAGGGCACACCTGTCCCCTTCCCACTACAAACCCAAGGTACTGCACAGTGGCTTTTACGAAGTCACACTTTGCCAAATTTACTACCAGACCTGCTTCACTAAGTTTCCGGAACAAGGTCTCCAGG